>APFE030186177.1:0-33651 GCA_000404065.3 Pinus taeda | reverse complement strand
CCACCCGGTTTTCTCTCCCCTTCAAGTGCTTAATATCAAATTCAAACCCACTTAGGAAATCTTCCCAACGTGCTTGCCTCGCATTTAGAGTGGGCTTGCTGAAATAACTAGTCAGATTGTGGTGGTTTGTTAGTAATAAAAATTTCCTCCCCATGAGATAATGTCGCCACATCTTCAACACGTGTATGACGGCTGCCAGCTCTAAGTCATAAGCAGAATACTTATGCTCATGCTCCTTCAGCTTCCTTGATTCATAAGCAATCACTTTTCCTTCTTGCATCAACACACCTCCCACGCCCTCTTTGCTTGCATCAGTGCACACCACATAGTCCTTATTAGGATCAGCTATGCTCAAAATGGGTGTTGTGGTGAGCAGATGCTTAAGTTGCTCAAAGATTCTTTGACATTTTGGGGTCCATTTGAATGCTCTTCCCTTTTTCTGTAAGGAGGTGAGAGGATACCCTACTCTTGAAAGGCTTTCCACAAATCGTCTGTAATAACCGAATAATCCCATAAAGGACCTGATGTCCACTACATCTTTTGGTACAGGCCATTCCATTATGGTCCTTATCTTTTTAGGGTCCACTGCGACCCCCTCTTTGGTGATTATATGGCCTAAATATTGTATTTCCTCCTTGAAGAAATCGCACTTGCTGAACTTACCATACAACTGGTGTTCTCGGAGGGTTTGTAGCACTAGTCTGAGGTGCTCCTCGTGCTCCTCCCTAGAGCGGGATTATATCCGTATATCATCGATGAATATCAGCACAAATCTGTCCAAAAATCGATGAAACATGCTGTTCATTAAGCACATGAAAGTGGCAGGGGCGTTGGTTAACCCAAAAGGTAGCACCACAAACTCGTAATGCCCATACCTTGTTCTAAAAGCTGTTTTAGCGATGTCTTCCTCCTTAATCCTAATCTGGTGGTAACCTGAGCGCAAATCGATCTTGGAGAACACTATTGCACCTTTCACTTGATCAAAAAGTTCATCAATCCGAGGTAAAGGATATTTATTTTTGATTGTTAGCTTGTTCAGCTGACGATAATCTATACACATTCGAAGAGTTCCATCTTTTTTCTTGACGAATAATACTAGGGCTCCCCACGGAGATACACTAGGGCAAATATAATTTTTTTCCAATAGTTCTTGTAGCTGCATTTTTAATTCTGTTAACTTAGGTACACTCATTCTATAGGGTGCTCGAGATACTAGTGTTGCCCCTGGTATCAATTCAATGGTCAACTCTATATCCCTCTTAGGTGGCAGTCTGGGAATCTCTTCTGGAAACACATCCACAAATTCTTGTATTACAGGGATGTTATCCAGCATGGTTGTTTTATCCTTTGAATCAGCATAGCCCACCTGGATGGCATAAATCTGACATCCCTTCCTGATGCATTTTTCCAACTGGGATGCAGTTATTGGCTGAACCTGCACTGGCCATTTAATTCCTTGCATCTCTTGCCTCTCACCAAGTTCATTCCTATAATAAATGGTCTTTTTCTTGCAGTTCACCAATGACCAATGCTTTTCTAACCATTCCATACCGATCAGAACATCATATGAACCAAGGGGAAGCACATTTAAATCTGCCACTACTAGCTGCCCTGTTATCGTTAAAGGGAAGTTATTAACTTTTTCTAGCACTCGCCTCTTGGCCCCTGTAGCTAGCTGTACTAGCTAGGGATTCTTGAATTTAACAGGTTGTAGTTTACAATACTCTACTACCTTTGGACTAATATAACCTAATGTGGCTCCTGGATCAATTAAAACAGCTACAGTAAGGTCTGAAATTTTACCTTTGAATTCCACCATGTTCGGCTGGTACTCCGCCTGACAATCGTCCAGGGCAGCATTAATCCTTGGCACGCTACGTCCCACATCGCCGACTATCAATGCTTCATGGATTTGGGATATCTGTTCGGTTCCCTTTTGTTGTGGACAGTTTTTGACGTAGTGAGGTCCTCCACAACCCCAACACTGTACTGGGGGTCTGGCTACCTCTTCGCTATCCAATTTGGCAGACTGCTCACTGACTCTGGACTCACTGGTTGGCTTGGCTTTCAATGAGCCTCTTTGTATAGTTCTGTTGTTCTATCCCTTGCCAATTCCCCTGCCTCCACCGCTGTGTTTTCCTTTACTATTCCGAACTGTCTTATTGCCTCTTTTCTCATTCCATCTTTTACTCGGAGCTTCTCTTTTCTGTTTATTCTGCTGGTAGCAGATCCTGGCTTTGCATATAGCTTCATCCATCGTCCTTGGATTGTCAAACTCAATCCTTTCCCATAT
The DNA here is from genome assembly GCA_000404065.3 of Pinus taeda. Classification (NCBI taxonomy): domain Eukaryota; kingdom Viridiplantae; phylum Streptophyta; class Pinopsida; order Pinales; family Pinaceae; genus Pinus; species Pinus taeda. The sequence continues at coordinate 31,358 of APFE030186177.1, read as the reverse complement.
ATACAGGGGTAAACTGCTAACAAATCTTTGCACCTTAGCTTTTTCTTCTCTAATGTAAGGCACATAGCGAAGCAGGGAAGTAAAATGGGTGATAAATTCATCCATAGTCTGCTACCCCAACCACAAGTCATGGAATTCCCTTGCCTTTTCGTCATAGAAACACTCATTCAGATATCTTTCTTTGAAGTACCTTTTAACTTTCTCCCAAGTTATGGTCTGTTCCCTTACTCCCTTTACGATCTTAACTTCTTCCCACCACAGGGTCGCTTTCCCCTGTAATTGAAGGATGGCCAATCATACCTTTAGGTTAAGATCGTATTCATACAGCTGAAAGTATTTGTTCATGTTTATTAACCATGCTTCGGCTGCTTCCTCCTGTTCCCCGTCAAAGTGCGGAGGTTTAATCTTATGAAATTCTCTCTGCAACTCTATCCGTTGTTGTTTTGAGGTCTGCTATTCAGACGCATTATCAGATCTTTCCTCCCTCTCTTCTTACCCTTCAGGATTTGTACGATGGTTCTGTTCTTTTGACATCCTCTGCTGTTCTGCACTGGGATTAGCTAGCGGCGGGTTCTATCTGTCAGATAGAATTTTTAAAATCCTTTCTTGTTCCATCGTTATCGTGCATTATCCTCTTGTAATCGAGCCATTTCATTCTTCAGTTCCTGTACCGTCTCTAATATTGCAAGGTTCATGCTACATGTCTCCTCGCCGAGTTGTACCCATAACTCTAGGTTATCCCCAGGGTTTGTTGCAGGTCCCTCGCCTGCTATAGGTCTATGCGGAGCGCTGCCAGCCCTTCACATACTTACTATCTATTGTCTCTCTGCTATTTTCCTTTGTCTTAGCCTAAAATGGGACCAGAAGAGTAGTTAGAAATATTAATTGTTTTCTTGTAAAACATAAATAAATTGCGACTACAAAAAGTTTAATAATTTTGCTGTGTTTATTGCCACTCTTTTTTTTTAAATTTGTTCCGGTATTGTCCCAGAGGTCACAGTATGGAAACTTGGCTCTGATACCAATTTGTGACAATCCTAACCTAAATATACCCATTGTAAAAAAAAATTAATTACGCCTCGAGTACTGAACCCATCTGAATACCATTAACTATGCATCTATGAACTAGCTGGCATACCAGTCCTTGATATTAGCTTTGGAAATCGGTTCTCAACTCAGCTCACTGGTTGGAATACCATGATCATTAATGTTGAACATTTTCCGATTAGCAGATAAAAATACAGTATGTATTTCCTTGTCCTTATGCCATGATTTCACATTTGATATTTTGGTTTTGTTGGGCGCCGCCCTGCATTAATCGCTCCACTCTCTTGATTGACGTGGCGCAGTAGGTGAAATCTCGATGTCGTCGACCTTGGAATCTTCACCCTATCAACGGCGAGGGAGGTAGGAGACTCATACAACAGACAATTTCATCTCGGGAAACTATTCCACCGCCTTGTCATGGATGTGTTTCATTCCTTGCAATACCTTTTGCATTCAGCTCCCACTGTTTTGCTTCTCCTACATTGAAAATACTCAGAGTTGACGGGTGGCAATCCGCAAGGATTTTGGGAGAAATCTTAGACCTCCTTTGACATATTCATAACCAGGTATGTGTTGATTCTTGTTGCTTGACTGTAGTGCGGTTTTTATCATTGATTTCACATAGTTTCTTTCTAAAATACATACTATGAATTCTTGGTATCTCACAGGTTATGGAAAATGGTGTTGCGGATCCAGAGGTTGCCATACGGACGACCTTCTCCATGGTTAGTGTTGAACGCTATGCATCAGGTAAGCATGTCATGCTAAATAAGTTTTGGTTGGAAGCAAGGATAATTCTCGAAGCATTTCTGGGGTTTCACTCCTGTTTTGAGAATATAGTTATCTTTTGATACTGTCGTTTTCCTTTAACTTTTAAAGCATAGGTTTGACCAATGCTAGCTAGGGTTTACAGAAAAGAGTCGAGGGCTCCTTGTGGACTTATGCTCAAGACCACGATGGAGTAATTTCCTCTCGCTGCTCCTAAGCTTGTAATTTTTATAGATCTCGCTACGGGCCTGCAAATTCAGGGAGTTATTATGTTCATGACTTTAATATATTCCTACAATTGATGAGGCCATTTACTGTGGTTACAATTATTTGTATATAGTCTTATTGTTCGCAATGTTTCCATGTTGAGTATTGCAGACTTGTATGTATTGTCTTTGGCGTACCTCATATGCAATTAATTACTCTATATTCATTCCTATAAGGCATATTTATATAATGGTTGATATTTCTTTCTGAGACTGTAAAATGACTATCGTGTTTTGTGTATCTGGATGACTATCGTTTTTGGAGGTTAAATGATTTTATTAAGAAGCTTTACTATTTCAATTATTCCTGCAATTTTTTTGTTTTTCGAAAGTCCAGTAGGCACCCATGACCATCACCTACTCCTGCTTTTCGTCCTAAAATCCTTCCAGTTGTTTACAATTTACGGCTTCTATTTATGAAGCCCTGGCATGACTACACAGTAGATTCCTGGTAAGGGTGATTGTTCCATTTATGGTAACGAAATAGAAGACTCATTGTAGGGTTAATTAGCACCCTGAATCCCCTTGGTTCGAGCCCCTTTTTCCTTGCGGCTACATTCCTGAGATTTCATTAATGACTCAGGATCTTTCGCAATTCTTAAGGGTTTATTATTATTACGAAACCTGAGTCAATGACTCCCTGGCTACTTGAATAGTTACCAAGACGGGGTAGTGTGCGTCCATAATCCAGGAAAGAAAATTTAGGTGAAATACAATACAAGAGTCCCTATTTCGTCATAATTAACCTACAACAGTTACCCAATACATACAACCGTTCTCCCAATGTATACTCTGCGGCTACCCTTCTTGTTACAGGTTCATATGGTACTACCCTTATTGTAAACGAGTCAGTAGAGCTAACCCTTGCTACTTGACATTGTTTTTAGAAGAGAAAAGAATTGGCCAACCGGATAACCCTATTATATTAAGTTTATTTAAAGGCTGGTCGAATGTTTTTGAGGCCACACAGTGGGGCCAACATTAGTTTGGTTCTTGCCCATATATTACTCTTACGAGTATTTTCAAGGACATTTATGAACCTCGGGGGGTTTTGCTTATCGCTTCACTCCCGTTCCTCAGACCCCCCCCCCTGGGTATCTGAAATCAATTAAACATTATAGCCTTCCTCTAGACAGATTTTAAAGTTCTAAATGTCTATCTAACCCCATAGGTACTTATTTGTTTCTTTTCATATATATATATTCATGATTCTTTTTCTTTCTTACTGCAGTTTCCAAACATAATAACCAAATGAAGCTACAGTTCTTAACTGATACAAACACATCAAACTTTAACCTTTCATCATAAACTTAAGTATTTCCAAGATAGACCACTTATCTGTCTCCTGCTAGAAACAAATCAGTGCACCTTTCAAAGATTTTATTTGTTATTATCTGCCTGTTGTCCACCCAGCCATGAGATACGTCCTCCTCGACTGTATCTCCCCCCGAGCTCTCTTGCAAGGTCACTAACCTTTGCAAGTATGTTGCACACCAGGTGCATGCTATCTAGTAATTACCAGACTTAGCATCCTCCTCTTACCGTCTGACCTTTCAGCACAGTTTTTTCCTCCTCCCTGCCTCCTTTTCCTCGAGGTGTTTTCAGTTAGGGGAGGCAGTTAGGGTCGCTTTCCAGCAATTGCCTGTTTGCCCAACTTCCCTCCTCGGAAGTTGCCAGCTTCTTCTTCTTCTTCTTTTAAAACTTAAAGAAATATTTCCATGGTCAATAACTAAGAAAAGTATTCTTTAATTCAAATAACCATCATTCTTTGGTTTGTAAATGAATACAGTAAAAAAAATAGTTACAGCAGAATATTTACAATGTTTTGGGGTATCACAACACGCATTAAAGGAACCATAATTGTTGTGTAACTAACTATCTCGTTCTATGGAAATCGTTATTAAATAGGGAGGTCTACTCCAGACTGATCAACCTTTAGAATTGGAAATTACTTAGTATCCGTCAACAATACCCTCTTTATGTGGCAAGAAATAAAGGATGAAATAACCAAGATAGTTTATTGGAGCTCGACCAACCACATTTACAATCAGAGAAGTTGTCCAGAATAAGCAAACAACATTCTTAATGGGTGAAATAATAAAAGAGGAGATCCCACTTTAATTGATGCTAAGAATCTACTGCAAAAGCCTGAAAGCACAAAGTAGCAGAAAATTAACTTCAAGAAGATGAAAACCCAGTGAACGCATTCAAGCTAATTTGGAGTATGACAGATCATTAGGGCCATGCAAGACGTTGTTGGTTCGAAAGTGTGATAGTAGAAACCACACCCGCAAGAGTCCGCATTGAAGATTATTAGTCAAGGTGGCGTGGTTTAAATAGATCAATTGCATTATTCTGGTGCATAAAAAGCTATGACCATTATGTTAATGTTCTTAAAATGATGTGTTGCATAGAAAGTGTAGGTTATTTTGTTAATCTATTTGGAAAGTTCTTCTGCGTTAAAAATTTATTTCTTTGTAAGTTTTTGAAAATGTTTCTTTAGTTTATGCACAATAAGTTAGGGATGTTTTTTTCTGGGAAAGAAAATACACATGAACCCTACACATAAAAAGATTAAAGAAATTATAATATTTTTAATGAAAAGAATGTATATAAAGTTTGATGTGAAAATATAAAGAAAATAAGTTATTTCATTAAAAATAAATAAAATTGTGAGCAAATTATGAGAGAAAACTAGATTATTAATTTCATTGGAGATATTAACATGATTCTTATAAACTCTTAATAGGAATATGTGCATAATAATAGTATCCATTATATTTAAATTCTTGAAATAAATTTCTATGTTAATTCTTGAAAATGAAATATTAATTGCATGCACCATTGTATTAGATTTTGAAGTGAAATCACTTTGCATACATTATCGTATTAGATTATAGGAAAAGAGAAACTATTTTACATGCATTATTGTATTAAATTTTTAGAAAAGAGAAATGTGTGAGTATGCAGGAAAGAATGGTGTTATGCATTAGACTTTTGAAAAAATGATTATGTAGTGCATGCACAAAGACAAACCAATGTGTTATAGAAATTTGTATCTACATGCAGGGAAAAGATTAATTGTATGTTAGAATTATTGAAATTGAAACATGTATTTAATGGCTAATATGTTTAAACTCTCCTTTTGAGAATATCGGCGTGTGTTTTCATGTGAGGTCACCTGGGGAGATTACACTTCGTATCAGAGATGAAGGTTGCAACACTAATACCTTTTGGGAATTAGTAACCGGAAAAGAAGTAGTAGTATGATACTAGTGGGCATCTTCTCATGTATGATTCTAAAAAACTACATAATGATATATGCAGTAGACTGCTTTGGACATGAAATGCATGATGCATGATTATAACTATATTGAAGAGTAGTAAGTAATAAATTCTACCATAAAACTGTGCTCATAACATTTGAATCTTGATGAGGATAAAAGAAAATAAAACCTTTGTTGTGCCTATGAACAATCTTGAGCACTCACTAACAAAAGTTAGAATCAACTTCCAACCTTTGCATATATGACAATATTACTGATACATTTAATTTACAGGACTAAAGTTATAATGCACTATTTAAAAATAATAAATAAATGAATGTAAAAGGTGGGCAATGTCCTTGAAGAGGACAATAGAATGTTGTAAATTGACATTGAAAGAACCCCTTTAGATGTTAAAGATAAACATTGAGTTGAGTAGTGGTACTTAATTGTAATAGTTCGTTGTTGATTGAGTTTTGTCATGGGTGCATTAATATTGTTGGTAGCATTTATTAGTTAGTGTTGCATGACTAACTACTAAAACTTAAATGCATGAATTGGTTTTCATTTAATCTTATTTCAAGTTGTGAACAACTGATTATGGTAGTTACTTCATATGTTAGTCTGTTCGTAATAATACACTGTGGGAATTGGAAAGGTTAGGATTGTTACCCTAACTATTATTGACATATACACATTAATGAATATTTATATATATTTTTATGCATGATAGCACTGTATGCATGAAACTAAAATGATTACGAAAGTGAATACTTGTTTAAATAATGCATAATTATAACTAATGTTAATAATGAGATTAAGCAGGGGTAGATTAATGGAAACATGAAAACATGTGAAGGTAAAACATTATAATGTGAATTGCACACATAAATGAGAAAGTATAGTATTATGATACACATGATTGTGTTATTTGGAAAATCATAATGTATACCACCTGTATGTCAGTTATGTTTCTTGTCAATCTACATATTGTGGACCTATGTTAAAGGTCAAGTATGATTGTATGAGGTACATAAATGTTCCCTTTTCTTTGATGATAATGTGCTTATGATCAATTATGTAAATTACGTTGAAAAAATGTGATAAAAGAGAATTTCACCTACTAGATAGTTATGGACAGTTGTGAAAGGCCAGAAGGAATTAGGTTGATGGTGATTTCCTACTGAGAAGGGTTGATGGAGATTCCTTGCTCATATTTCATCTCGCTAGAGATAGACAATCTCAATAAAGGAAAAGAGTTGTCCAAGATTGTGAAGAGGGAAAAAAATCTTGAGTAAACCCTATCAGAGTATAAGGTAGGACACCGCCAAGAGGAATCCTATATTGGACCCTATGTGGTCATTGGAATTCTTGACTTGGTTGGATAATGGAATTCCGGACTGGACCTGGTATGGTCACTATTAAAGAACTCTTTAGATGTGAAAATAACTGGATCGGATTGTGGAAACTAGTTTCCATTGGTTGGGAAGATCGTTCTTTAGCCTACTGCACTTCTCATCGTAGAAGAAATTAACTAAAGAGTTATGTGTTATGTTAAAAATGGATTTTCTATGTAATTATGTAGATATTTTATGTACATCTTGACAGGAAAGGAGCCTAGTGCTCGAAAAGGAATTACTAGAAGTGTAAGTTCCTTGATTGTCTTAGTAATATTTTGAATGTCTTAGCAGGGGCTAGGAAAGTATGCAAGTGCTGTATTTATTGATCATTTTCATTATTAGAGAGCTAGGTGCTCTCTGAGTACTTTTAGAAGTATTGTGTGAATGTCTCTAGCAGGAGCTAAGATAGTGTGCACATGGTGCAGTTATTTATCATTTTCATGATTAGAGGATTGGTTCTCTCTAATTAATTTTGGAAGCATCGTGGTTAAAATATTACCTGAAATTAAATGAATAATTGATAGCTGAGAGTATTTAATTTGATTCAAAACATTGTGACTAATGAGACTACATTGAATTTGTTGATCATATATTATAGGGTGCTTTCCATGGAGGCTATCAAACTAGTTGCAATTAAAATTATTGTGTAAGGTAGCCATGATTTTCAAGAGTAACTCGTAAGTTGGTATAGACATTTTGTTTTGTTTCTATGAAAAGTATCTAAGTGGTGGAAGTAGAAATTCCTTATCTTCGCAGCTATAAATGCTTACGAATATTGATAAAACATTATTGTATTTGTTTATTCGTATTTCCCGGAAACAAAATCCTTCATTTTGAAGGGGATAGATCTCCTTTTGGGTTGTTTATATTATTATACCATGAGTAAAAATTAAATTTTCAGTGAGAGATAAACACCGAGGACAGACTTGGCTTTAAGGAGAGGAGTATGTAATATACCCATACGTAATAATTTTACTAACTTGAAATTACTATGGTAGAATTTTATTTATTTGTTTAACCGCTCTATCAAGGATTAGTTACAACTCATTTAATATTTGTGAAAATTAAAATTATTATAGATCAAGATTTTGGGAGCACACAAATTCTTCCTCGGATTTTGAAAAGACCCTTTGCATAGCTTGGAGTATCCACATGCATTGAATGAACAAGAACCATTGTGTGACTAACTATCTCATTCTATGTAAATCATTGCTGAGTAAGGAGGTTTACTGCAACTCAACTTATCAACCTTTAGCATTGGAAATTATCTTGCACTATTCATCAACAATACTATCTTAATGTAGCAAGAAATAAAGGAGGAAATAATTAGGATGTAACACCCTCGTCCCATATCCACCCAAGTTACCATGCCAACTGGGGTAAACATGAGATGAGAGGCTACTATGATCATATTTGACCTCCTAGGTGACCTTAAGGAAGTGAAATCAATGAAACATCACATACAACCATCCAACACTATCAACAGAGCCCTTAGGAGACAAGTCAACAAACATGTCCCTGGGTCTCACTGCTATTCTAGATAATTTAAGGCTCATTCGCTCTCATGCTATGGGCAAGAGAGTGACCAGAGACGTAAATTTTATCTCATAGTCCTGAATGCCACCGACTATGGACGAAACTTGCCAGTTTTGTGCTAGTGATTATGAGATTTGAGCCACTTTTTTAGGCCTAGAGCCTAGGCCACTACCCAAAATGGAATGAAAAATCAAAATTAAGTAAAGTACAGGGAAATAATGATGCAAAAGTAAATATTTAATAAAGGCCTTAATCAAACCCCTACTAGTAATGATAGGCATTTCATCAAACATATCATCAACATGTAACCTACAGGTGTAAATAACATAGTTAAGTGTAGGGATATCTTACTTATCTGAGAACCACCATGAACCATTGTTCCCTCATGTCATCTACTGCCTTATCACTTATTAGGTCATAGACACAATATACCATCAAATACAAGTAAAATCATGCTGAGAAGAAAACATAACTACTGCCATAATATTTACACATAACCAACATAATAGGAAAAAAAATACGTTAAACATAACAACCATCAAAATCCATATATACACTAGTCCATTTACACATGAAAATCAATGGAATGAATTTCTCATTAATCAATGCAATGAACCAAATAGAGATGGGACTACCACGTTCCACCCAACCGTAGATTGGCTGAGCCAAGTCTCTCTTCAACCAATCACCCCTGTGCCATATTCCAAGCATGAATGTGGGACTCACAGAGCACATAAAAAAAACACCAATCAATGTGGATGCCACCGGAGTTCTCTGCCTACACTGTGAGGTAATTGAGTGCCTCTTAGTCTCTCAGTGTTTACTAGGCATCTGCAGTTTGATCCAGGGACCACTAGGCCCTATATCAAGACATACTATCTTGGATTTACTGCGCATTCCATCCCGGGATAACTAGGACCAATGCAGAGGAGATCCACTTCTTGGCTTTACCTTATATTTGTCATTCACCTGCAAGGATTCCTAGGCCCACCGAGGCACACAATCTGGCTTTATTGCAACCCACAATCTGGTTCAGGGGTTACTAGTCCAGTGTATTTATGCATCCTAAGTGTGGTTAAGGGACCACTACCACCATGTCTTTGTCAATGCAGGGATCCACCCCACTCAGCTTCAAATCTAATCCAGCCATCCCACATAAATCGCATGAGAGAAACCATCTCATAAAAGCTATCAGGAAATAGAAAGGCATGGTTGACAATACTATCACACCTGGGAAAACCCATGCCATGGTACAGAAGAAACACATGAAATCTCATGCATGCAAAATCTAGCAAGGAAAATACACATGAAAGTTGATGCATGCAAAGAAGCTTATTGCAGCTGCTTAATCTTTCCTTTCCATACTTTATCTATGCTTCCTCTTGCCTTCTTTTCCTTTCGTGCTCCAATTCTAAAGCGCTCCAAGAAACCACTAAGTGTCTAAGAGTATGATAGAGAGAGAGAGAATAATGAGAGAGATCCACAACTAAACTGAAGAAGGGTTACTAATTGATCCTGAGAAACATTTTTATGAATGAAGCCTCTAGTTTCTTCATTTTCCATTATTTTCCTTCATTTTCTTCCTCACATGAAACATGTGACATTTCACCTCCCATTTCTCCTAATTTCCATTATTTTCATAATAATTGTGCCAAAAATGCCTTTTTTCCTTCACCATCACCTTTGTCAATTTCCTTAGCCATAAACAACCAAATGAACACACACTAGGATGTCCTACCCAACTTTCATCTTGGAATAAGTGTCTCAGTCATCTGTGGTTATTGTTTTTAACATTTACTACATGGAATTTTGACTAGGGCTGCTACAAAACCCTCCCCCTTGGAGGACACCTTCCTCGGTGTTCAATCACACATATGCCTTAGCAACCTGCTGAAGGAATACACATTGTCCATGGATATTTATAACACAACTCAATGCATTATTTACAATGAAAGATCTGCTTGAGAGAAAATAACATCTTGACAACATGACAACATACCACATAATGGAGCTTTATATCACAACTCATTACGGTACTTACAATGATCATCTTGCTGAGTGCCCATCCACATGATATCATAAAATCATGATAACATGACTACATGATAGCATAATAACATAACTGTAATAACATGACACCCATACCACATTGTGGAGCATTATAACACAACTAGTTATGATATTTACATCCATACACGGGTGTACATATAGAGACATCATCAAAGTTTTGTATAGCAAAACATATGTCAAATCATATACCGAAACATATATCAAACATATACCAACATTATATAGCATATATCAAAACATCATAAAGCATATATAAAAACATCATATAACATATATCAACCATCAAAAAGCATATATCTATCACCATAAAGCATATACTAAACCAACATAAAGAAAATACTAAATTTTCGTGAAGCAACTACCAAGCCATCATAAGAAAATACTAGACCACCATAAAGAAACTATCAAACCACCATAATAAATCAGCAAACCACCATATCAAGGTTGCTTTCATTAACCTGAAAAAAAGGAAGGATACATGGCTCACATCTGATCTGCCATCTCCCATGTAGCTTCATCGGGCCCAAAGTGCTTCCATTGTACTTTAACTTTCTCTATTGCGTAGTTCCAGAGCATGAGCACCTTTATCTGAAATATACACTGAGGTTTTCAATGGAATTCTCCATCTGGGTCCACCTACAATATAAACTAGTCAATCACATGATCAACATCCTTAACATACTTCTTAAGCAAAGATACATGGAAAAGATTGTGGACTTTCATTGTTGGAGGAAGTGTAAGATAATAGGCTATTGGCCCAATCCTCTCAATGATACTAAATGGTCCACAAAAATGTGGTGCTAGCTTGGCACATGAGCCAATCCACAAGGAGATCTTCTTCAGTTTGATGTGAAAGTACACATTTTCCCAAACTTGGAATTCCTTGAACGATATGTTCTTATCTGCATAAATATTTTTCCTATCCCATTTTTCCTTGAGATTTTTATTGATTACCTGCATTTCATGTTCCATGTCTACCAACATATCTAGTCCAATCAATACAATGCTAACTGTACCGCTCCAACTAATGGGATTGCTACATCTCTACCCATTTAATGATGCTTGAAAAGGACTCCTCCTTAGTGACTCATGATAACCATTTTATTATGAAAAATCAACCAAACAGAGATACTTTTCCTATTTACTATGTTAATGCATCACATACATCCTCAACATATCCTCCAATATCCTCTTGACCCAACTCAGTGCCCAACTCAGTGCCCAAACCTGCAAATAATTCCTCCCAAAACTTGGAAGTGAACTTTGCCTCCCTGTTGGATACAATCTTCTTTGGAACACCATGTAGTGTAACCACGTCTTGGATGAATACTTGTGCCACGACACTAGATGAGAATGTAGACTTCACCGGAACAAAGTGTGCAACCTTTGTTAACTTGTCCACAATGACCATGGTGGAATCATTTTGCTTCACTTTCTTTGGAACCATGTGATGAAATCCATGGAAATGACCTCCCATTTCCACTCGGTAATAGAAATCGGCTATAATAGTGCACCTAGATTTTTTCACTTTGCTTTCACTCAATTATAATTGAAACATCTAGCCACAAGCTCTAGTACATCCTTCATCAAATTTAGCTAATAGTAATATCTCTTCATTATTGTGAATGTGTTACGGTAACGCGGATGACTGGAATAAGGTTTCACATGAAACTCCCTCAAGTTCCCCTTCTTTATCTCGCTACAATCTGACACATATATATTGTCTCGGAACCTGACCAATCCCTCTATTGTAAGACAATAGTCCATGCCATGTGCACCTACACCTGCACTTGTACCTCTACGTGTGCCTGTACCTATAATGTCACATGTACCTATACGACTACATGTACTTGTACCTGCACATGTACCTATACCTGTACCGTGACCTATACCTTTTATATCACCCTGCTGCAACATGTGCATAATCTCCATATACATGACACCATATTGTCCTGCCTCCAAGATCCTATCCTCGAAGTCCATCCCATAGGAGCTCATAGTTGTCAAGAGATTTACTTGTAGCCATCTACTGAGACCATTTGCCACTCTGTTCTCTTTACCCTTGATGTACCTGATCTCGAATTCAAACTTGCTAATCGTTTATAGCTTGCCTGGAATTCATATTCGACTGGTCAAACAAATATCTCAACTGAATGTGATCAATCATAAGCACAAACTGCCTACCAAAAAGATAGTGCCTTCACATCTTTAGTGTATGTATAATCGCTACTAGCTCAAGATCATGCGTCGGGTTGTTCTTCTCGTGCTTGTTCAATTTACGGGACTCATAGAATACCACATTTCAATCTTGCATAAGGAATCCACCAAGTCCTCTCTTGCAAGCATCTGTACATACTACAAACTCTTTGCCCGGATCTCCATGTTGTAGCACTAGTGCATGTGTCAACAACTACTTAAGCTGCTCAAATCTAGACACTCTTCAGTCCATTCAAACTTCTTACATTTCCTCTACAATGATGTAATGGGATAAGAAATCTGTGAGAATTTCTTAATGAACCTTCTATAATAACCTACCAGACCCATGAAATGTCTCACCTCATCAACACTCTTAGGAGATACCCACTCCATGATGGCCCTTATCTTCTCTGGATCTACTGTAATGACTTCCTTGGATACAACATGTCCCAAGTAGTGCACCTTAGTCTGAAGGAAACTACATTTGTTGAGCTTAGCATACAACGAATTCTCTCTCAACAATACCTACACTGTTGCTAAGTGCATGGCATGCTCTTCCTCATTTTTAGAACATACCAATATATCATCAATTAACATAATAACAAACTTATCCAAATATGGATGCAACACACTATTCATCAAACACATGAATGTAGTTGGAGCATTAGTTAAGCCAAATGAAACAACACCAAACTCATAATTCCCATACTTGGTCCTAAATGTATTCTTGTCAATGTCCTCCTCTTTGATGCATACCTAATGATATTTGGATCTCAAGTCAATCTTCGAGAACACTGGTTTGCTCTTTAGCTGATCAGACAAGTCACCAATCCTCAGTAAATGATATCTATTGATAGTCACTTTGTTAAACTACCTATAATCAATGCATAACATGAGGGTACCATCTTTCTTCCTAAAAAAATAAGACTAGTGCACCTCAAGGAGATACACTTCGCCTAATGTTTCCCATGTCCAACATTTCCTTGAGCTAGAATTTCAGCTCAACCAACTCAGGTGTGCTCATTCTGTAAGGTGCTTTAGATTTTGGAGCTGCCCCTGGCACTAACTCAATATAAGAGTCTACCTACCTGTGTGGTGGAAATTATGTAATGTCCTCAAGAAATACATCCTAAAACTACTGCAACACTGGGTACCTATTCAACACATCTACATCCTCAACTTCCTTACCCTTATCACTAGAAATGTGTACTGCAAATAGCTTGCACCCTTTCCTATGGCTATTCTTTTCTTGCATAGTTGTCACCATCCTTACTAATGTGGATTTCTTCTTACCCTGCAAGACTCTTGGTTCTCCGTTGTCATAAACACATTCAATAGCTTTGTCATAACAATAAACCTTGGTTCTATGTAGATACAACCAATCCATGCCCAATAACATATTGTATGAACCCAATGGTAATACATTCAAATATGATGTTGTAGGCATACCATTCAATTCGAATGCGCAAGCTCTCACCCAATGATGCGCTCGCTTCTTCGTGCTTGTAACCAACTGCACTAACCAAGACTCTGCGTGCAAATCCTTATTCAACCCACACTTATCCAACAATTTAGGACTAACATAGCTATAATTATATTGAGGGTTAATAAAAATAGAAATAGCTTGATAACAAAGCTTACTGTCCATCTTAATGATATATGCCTCGTGTTCTGCTTGCCCATTGTCTGCTGCTGCATAGATACATGGAATACCCTGACCAACATCCTCAACAGTATGCGCTTCCTATGCGTTGTATATCTTAAGCCTTCCACCTTGATGTTGTAGTCAATCTCTCTAAAGGTTCTCCTCACCACATGTCCAACACTCTAACTAACAAGTTCCCTCACCTCTATGTTGTTGCTGCCACTCTGGCCCATGTATCTATCTAGCTACGTTAAATCTCTTTTAGGTGCCACATTTTTTTTTCCCATCTGCATGTTGAGGCCTTGTCCTCTTAGGCTGCAATTTACCTCTACCTTTGTCTTTTCCTTTCCATCCATGCTGAGATTCATTCTTACGCTTTGTTTGCTCAGAGAAATGCTTCAGTTTCCCAATGACTTCCTCAAGTGACTGAGGCTCTTAATACTCAATATGATCTCTGAATACTAATGGAAAACCATTGACAAATCTCTGAACTTTATCCTTCTCCTAAGTAAGATATGGTACATACCTAAATATATCATGAAACATGGTTGTATACTCTTCGTTGGTCATTGACCACATATTTAACTCATAGAGCTCTTTATCCTTGATGTCTTAGTACCTTTTTGACAAGTACTTCTTCCTAAAAATCCTCTTGAATTCCCACCAAATCAAGTCATCTACCTTAACGTCTCTAACTCTCTTAACATATTCCCACCATGTGTCTTCGTTACCTTTCAAGGTAAGGATAGTTATTTTGGCATTCATGTTATTTGTGTACTCATGCATCTCAAATAATTTATTGATGCCAAGTATCCAAGCCTCTGTATCTTCCAACTTTTTCACATCTCCATCAAAAGTAGGTGGTTTTTCTTTCTTTAATTCATCTAGAAAGTACCCTCTATCATTCCTCCCTTATGTATGATAACGACGACGATCATGATGTCTATCAGAACCAAAACTAGAATAACACATGTACTCATCGCCCCTCCTTTCCAGAGTTTCCAACAAATTTCCATCTCTCGCTGTGTCAAATCTATCTCACTCGTGTCTACTTGGAGATCTACTTCCATATGCTCCATTAGTCTCATCCTCATGTGTATGGATAATCTGAAGCGACCCTTGTCACTGCAAGTACAACAAACCATGAAGAATTATAGCATTAACCCTCACTTGCTGCTCTTGTGCTTATATGATCCAGTCATTATCTACCTTACAACTCCTTACCTCTTCCTTCAATCTCCTCAGTGTATCAGCCAAATCATAAGTATTCACCACACCACGTTGTTCATTTAACACACAGGGATATTCTACATAATGTACCACCTTTTTAGCTATTTGATCTCTTTCTTCCTACAATGCATATTATGTGAGATAAACTAAACCACAAAAAATTGGTGTACCTTTGTATAGCTTCGAGAGGATACCTTTTCTACAAAATGACTAAATCAGCATGATACATGTATCACATAATCATAACAACATATAGACATGCAAAAATAAATGAATCAACACATAAACATCACTCTAACTAGGATCCAGTCATCGATACAAGGCCTTCTCAACAATGCATGCTATGACCTCGTGCATGACAATAACCATTACCCCATTGTACACATTGTTACATGCAACCAACAATATGAACAAACAATGCCTAACCAACTACAAATACACATAACTGGATGTAGTCGAATATAATTGATCGGTTCTTGTAATCAACCTACAATACTGATCCATGTAATGAAAATATTCAAAATGTAACCTAACATACAAGGATGTAAGTATGCGACATAAAATCAACATGTAAGTGACAAATAACCATATAGAGTCAGTCACATACCCCTGTCAATTACTCTTCATGAAATCAACATCAAATTCTCCATGATAACCATACTACAACCCTAATCCATCATCAAGCAAATGCAACAAGTATATAATTGTAAGAGACACACATGTAACTAACATGCATGCATAACTAACACACACTCAACCCATTCTGTCCAAAAGTTGAACCATGCTTTGATACCACTTTGTAACACCCTCCTCCCACATCCACCCATGTTACCATGCCAGCTGGGGTAAACATCAGACAAGAGGCTACTATAATCAAATTCAACCTCCCAGATGACCTTAAGGAAGTGGAATTGACAGAACATCACATACAACCATCCAACACCATCAACGAAACCCTTAGGAGACAAGTCAACCACTTAAACAACCTGTACTTGGGTCCCACTGCTACTCTAGACAATTTAAGGCTCATTCACTCTCGTAGGCCTTCATTCCCATGACTATGGATGAAAATTTCTAGTTATGTACCATTGACTCTGGGATTTGAGCCACTTTTTCAGGTTGAGAGCCTAGGCCACTACCCATAATGGAATGAAATATGAGAATTAAGTAGAGTACAGGGAAACAATGATGCAAAAGTAAATAGTTGATCAAGGCCTTAACCAGGCCCCTACTAGCCATGATAGGAATTTCATCAAACATGTCATCCACATGTAACCTACAGGTCTAAATAATAGATTTAAGTGTAGGGATCTCTTACATATTTAAGAATCACCATGAACCATTATTAGGTCATAGACACAATATCGCATCAAAATACAAGTAAAAACATGCCAAGAGCCAAACATAGCTGCTACCATAAAGTTACACATAGACAACATAATAGGAACATAAATACATTAAACATAAAATTCATCAAAATCCATATATACAACAATACATTTACACATGAAAATCAATGGAATGAATTTCTCATTAATCAATGCAATGAACCAATAGGAGATGGGACTGCCATGTTCCATTTGACCATAGATTGGATGAGCCAAGTCTCTCTTCAGCGAATCACCCCCATCCCATATTCCAATCATGAATGTGGGACTCATAGAACACATAAAAAAAACACCAATCAATGTGGATGCCACGAGAGTTATCCTCCTACATTGTCAGGAATTTGAGTGCCTCCTAGGGTCTCAAGATTTACCGTGCATCCAGAGTCTGATCCAGGGATCCCTAGGCCCTACACCGAGACATAATCTCCAGGCTGTATCTTGCATTCCATCTCGGAATCACTAGGCCCAACAGAGAGAAAATCCACTTGTTGGCTTTACCATATATCCTCTCATTAATTGACAAGGATTCCTCGGCCCACCGAGGCACACAATATGGATTTACTGCAACCCACAGTTCAGTTCAGGGGTTACTATGCCAGTGATTTCATGCATCCTCAGTCTAGTTCAGTGACCACTACCACCATGTATTTGTCAATTCGAAGATCCACCCCACTCAGCTTGAAATCCAATCCAACCATCACACATAAAACACATGAGAGAACCATCTTATCAAAGCTATGAGGAAATGGCAAGGCTAGGTGGAAATATTGTCACACCTAGGAAAACCCATGGCATGATAGAAAAGAAACACATGCAATCCCATGCCTTCCAAATCTAGGAATGAAAATACACATGCAAGTTGATACCTACAATGAAGCCTATTGTAGCTGCTTGTTCCTCCCATTCCCTGCTTGATCTTTGCTTCCTATTACATTCTTTGCCTTTCTTGATCCTATGCCGAAGTGCTCTAAGAAAACTCTAAGTGTCCAAGAGTATGAGAGGGAGAGAATAATGAGAGAGATCCAAAGCTAAACTTACAAAAGGTTACCAACTGATCCTCAGAAGCCTTTTTGTGAATGAGGTCTCTATTTTCTTCACTTTCCACTATTTTCCTTCATTTTCCTCCTAACATGCAACCTATGACCTTTAACCTCTCTTTTCTCCTAATTTCTATTATTTTCATAAATAATTATGCCAAAAATGCCTTTTTTCCTTAGCCATTGCCTTTGCCAATTTCCTTAGCCAGAAACAACCAAATGAGCACACATTAGTATGTCTTTCCCAACATTCAACTTGGAATAAGTTTTTGTGGTTATTGTTTTTAACATTTATTACATGGAATTTTCACCAAGGCTATTACACAGGATAGTTGATCAGAGCTCGACCAAGCACATTTAGATTCAGAGAGTAGCTCTCGAGCATTAGTGAAGAATAATCTTAATGGGTGAAGTAATATAAGAGGAAATCCTACTTTAATTGGTGCTAAGAATCTACTGAAATGCCTGAAAGTTCAAAGTAGCACAAAAATAACTTCAAAAAGCTAAAAATCTAGCAAATGTATTCAAACTAAGTTGGAACAGAAAAGATCATTTGCACCATGTAATACAATATTGGTTTGAAAGTGTGGTAGTATAAACCACATCTACAAGGGTCTATGTTGAAGATGATTAGTTAAGGAGACATGGTTTAAATATATCAATTTCATTATTCTAGTGCACAAAAAAGTATGATTATTATGCTAATATTCTTAAAATGGTTTGTTGCACAAAAACTATAGGTGCTTTTATTAATATCCTTGGAAAGTATTGCAAAGTTCTTGTGCATTAAAAGATTGCACACATATATGTGGATATTTTGCTAGGTTTTTGAAAATGTTTACTTAGTTTATGGAAAATAAAAGATAAGTTAAGAATGTTGTTTGTATTGGAAAGAAAACATACATGAGACTTGCACATAAAAAGATTAAATCAATCATGATTTTTTCATGAAAATAATGCATGTAAACTTTTTTATGAAAAAAGAATGAAAATATGTTATTTGATCGAACAAAACTTGGGAAATTGTTATCTCTTTGAGGAAACTCGAATGCGAGAAAACCTCTAAGGTAACCTTGAACCTCTTTGAGGTTGAAATCTAGCCCTTCAACCCAAAGAGGGATCTCTCCCTAAAACACAACTACTCTAGGTCACTATAGTAGTAGGCTTTACACTTTAAGCTCTATGGGTAGATTTAGTTTGAAGGATGAAATTTGGTTGCGCTGTATATAAAAAAACCATTGGCCATGGAGTCTAATTTTATCAAATGATGCTATAGATCTAATGAGCAGGACACAAAAGGAAGGATAGCAATAACTCCTTTGCCAATTTGAGAAATTTAGAAGAAGAAGACTTAAAAGAAAACAAAATTACAGTTGACAAAAACAACAAGTATTAATGAATTAGAAATACAATAAAGGAGCATGAATGAATCCCAAACTTAGATACTAAAATTTTCTAGACATGAAGAAGATGTTTCATAAATAGAGAAATAATGGAAATGGAACTACAACACATGAATTTTCTTCAAATTCTTATCAAATTCTAAGATATTTAAGGTCTACTCAAATACACCAGAATGGTAATGTTTTTACAATAAAAGCCAACATTTTTCCCTTCTTCAGAAATTGTCTTTATAGAAAAGACAAACTAACTAAAAACCAATTTTTAGAAAAGCTTTAATTACAAACTCTAAATAATCATAGTGTACATCCCAAATACATGCATATAAAAGTTTCCAATCCTATATACATCTGAATATCATGTTGTTTTCGGATTCATAGCTGGAGATAAGGATTAGAAAGTCAAATTTGGTGTGGTGGCATCCAGGTCAACAAATGTCCATGAGCTTTTTCCTCACGAATTCCTAAAAATTAGAGTCCAGTGATCCCTTGAAAATTCCAAAATCGTGATATCTATTGGAAAACCGAGAGAGGTTTCTCTAAATGGTTCAATTGTTAATAAAAATCTCTTTCGGTTTCATAAAATTCGCTCTCATTTATACATAAATCTTGCCCAAAAATTTTATTTTGTATAGGAAAAACAAAGTTTTAACTGCCAATTTCACTGACAAACTTATTATCAGTTTTTTTTTCTTCCCGTTGTTTTAGAATTCACTGACAGTGGGAAATGTCAGCATTTTTCTTGCCAAAATTTGTTGATAATGAAGATGTCAGCACTCCCCTTCAAAATAGCTAACAACATAGATGTCACCTCCTGTTCCTGAAAATTAATGACAATGGAGATGTTAGTTACCTTTTCTTTCAAAATTGCTAAATAGTGGGAATGTTAGCTCCTCCCTTTTCTACTGTAATTGTTGTTGGATGTCACGATATATCATCAACAGATATGGTGCTATGGGCTTGGCCTAGGTAGCCTTGGCACCTTCCCCCGTCATAGAATTTAGTTAGAAACGAAAACACCAAGATTTGATACTGGATCTTTGCCAGAGAAGCTCGATGAAATCTTTCAAGACATTACCTATTTCACAACAAAATAACCAAACTTACAAACAAAATCACCAATTTACAAAGTTGAATGAGTTTAATTGGTGGAGAGGGAAAATCATTACAATTCAACGAAATCATTACAATTCAGGGTGAGTTCACATTTTAAACCTTGATTAATCAATAAAAAATATACCGATCATGGAAAACAAATCTATGATTTGACATCACACTTATCCATGCCACGCATGCATACCTCATCACTAACATTGAGGTGGTCAGTGCACTTCTAAAATTTAAAGTTGAAGTTTGTTTTTGGCGCTGACAATTGTCTTGTCAATTTTATCGAAAATGATGATAAGCTTGTTTTCAACAAATTTCTTTAGAAAAATTTATTGGATCATTAAAATGCGGATAGCCCCACTATCGATGATTTCCTATTTATAACAACTAAAAGGTTGACACTGAAATTGTCAACATTTTATGAAAATTTTTAAAAACAAAGTTAATGTGATAGCAACTAGCTCCATGGAGATGTTATCGATCAATGATGGAAGCAAGAACCCCATAGACCAGTTTCCTATTCCATTAGGTGGCTCCCAACCAGCAACCCTGCGCTTATTCTGCAACTAAAAACCAAATTGGAAATTCACATGAATGCCGAACATTCACTACTACTATAATTGAATCCACACTCTAACTTTGGTAACAACCTGAATACAAAATGCTGAAAACTAAAAGATAAAATGCCAAAATGAAAAGATGCTCAGACTTGCGATCTTATTCATGTATAACATCCTACATTATTCCAACCAATCAACTGCGAGGTCAAGTGATATCAAATTTCCAGTGCAACTAGTCAAGTAAATGGCCATTTGGCTGCAACATGTTTAAACTATCCCCAAGTAAGAAGAAAAAATCAAAAAATGACAACTCAACATTAGAAATAAATCCATCTCCAAGCTTCCCCCATTTTGAAAAATTTCCACTAACTACTTCCAAAAATAACACAAAATTCTCGTTTCCTGATGATTGGAACATACTTGAAAAAGGGTTTAAAAAAACATAGACTATTTCCTTCTCTTGATGATCACCAAAAAGAAAGGAATATCACTCATATTTCATGGTTGGTTTTTCTATGTCAAGACGTATTTCATTTGGTTCATGAGTAAGAAATTTTTCATTCACATCAGAGGAAAGATTTGCACATTCTTGAAATTCTTCAAACACAACATCCACATTATTCATAATAGGAATATACTTTTGGCTATAAAAGAAATTACGACTTTGTTACTTCAAAAGGTAAAAATACCTGAATGACACATTTTTTTTCAGAGGAATCTAAGTCAAAATTTTCTTCTTGATTGTTTCCCTTAAACTCTAATTCGTAACTGTCATGAACTAGCTCATTGTCTAGAATTTCCAGGCATGTAATTTCAGAACTCTCTTCTTGACAAGTTTGTTCATGAGACAAAAACCAAGAAAATGACTGATTTAAAAATATATCTAGATGGTTTTCCCTATCATTTTCTTGGTCATCTGAAGAATATTGAAAACATTGTTGACTATCTTGATCACAAAAATACTGGTAAGGTTGTTGTACATTTTCATCAAACTCATGGAATGGAATAATACTGTCGTCATTAAGATTGTACTCAATTTGATTTTCAGCTAAGGGATAGGTTACTGTTTCTTGAAAATACTCCTAAAATGTATGGAAATTAGTCTCTACTAGTTCTTCATGATGAAAAAAACATTTCAAATAGGGCTTCTTTGATTTCTTCATCCATTAAATGTTCATTATCAATGTAAATTCCCACATATTGAATAAATCTTTTGAAATATTAACAACAATTCTCCAAAAGTGATGAACATTGGGAGCATTCCTTATAATTCTTATAGAAAAACAATGTAAACTTTGAAACGGGAATTGATATTGTTATCCGTTTCGCAGAGATAGCAAAAGAGTGATTCGATTTTGAAAAGGGGGGATGCAGAACACACATATTTTTTTTTAGCATAGTTTTTGACACTTTAATTTTTTTATGTACATTACGTTTTAGAATGTTAGTAATATGCATGCTAATTTAAAAAAGTGGTGATTCCAGGCTCTTTTTTCAAAAAACATATTTTTTGACTTTAAATTTTCTAATGTATGAAATGTAAACAATTATTTTCTAAATTTAACAAATTTTGACACTTTAAATTTTTTATGTCAAATATATATATATAAGACAAAAAAAGACATCAAATGTATATATATATGTCTTTGTGTGTGTGTTTGTAAACCATAAAAAAAGTTGGGAAAAAAACAAAAAAAAATAAAAAAACTATAAAATGTAAGTAACTAAAAAGAATTTTTTTAAAAGCATTAACAAAGAAATACAAAAAAAATCAAAAAAGCAAACTAGATAAAAAAGAAAAAGAAAAAGGAAAAAAAAAACCAATAACCCAATCTAAAAAACTTTTAAATCAAGATAAAAAAGCATTAAAAAGTAAAAACTAAAAAAAACAAAATATATACTCAATATATATATATTATATATATATATATATAACTCTACAAAACATTTTAAATTTAAATATAAAATAATAAAAAAAATAATTAATATTATTCAAGGAGGGGGGATTAAAAAACCATTTAAAAATTAAAAGAAACATATATTTTCAACTTTTAAAAATAAAAAAACATGTAAAACTTTAAAAAACATATATTTACGATTAAAACTTAAAAAAATATATCTACACGCAGCTCCGCCACCCAGGGCCACACCCCCATGGGCGGCCAGACGATGGTTATCTGATTCTCAGAATCGGATATCCACCCCCATTATAAGGACCTGCAATCATGCAATGCGAAATGGACGAATCTTGGTTAAGGCGTGCGAGCAAGCATGTACATAATGAGATTTTGATACCGTGGGGACAATTTGGTATCACCCACGGGCGGACCTCATGAGATTTGCATTTCGAGGGAAGGTTGGGTTGGTGGTCCCGTGCAATGGGCAGGCTGACCAACGAAGGCAAACAAATTGGCAAAAATGAGGGCGTCGGCTGAACGTGTTGGACGAGTTGGCCGGGCAGCACGACTCGCCCAGCCGCCCGTATATATGGAGGGCATAAGTGGAGTGAAAGGCATCCATTGATAAGAATTTGAACATCAAAGAGAGGTGTGAAGGGTGGAGAAGGCTGCAGCAAGGCGCAGGTGATGCACCCGCTCATCGGGCAGCTCCACACGAGGATTGGCACGAGTCTTAGTGATAGGTGTAGCATGGCTCGTGGGTCACACGAAGGCGCCCGCCCAATGTTCAGACATAAATGCGGGTCATGGGTCACACGAAGGCGCTTACCCGCCATTTGGAGATAAATGCAGGTGGAGGGTGTGTGTAGGTGCCCGCCCGCCAGTTGAAGTCTTGGGTGAAGGTGCGTGAGAGTGCCTGCTTGTCGGTTGGAGACTCGGATTGAGAGTGTGTGTAGGCGCCCACCTGACAGTCGTATGTGTGGGTGGAGGGTGCATGAAGGCGCCCACCCGCCGGCTGACACGAAGTTCGGTTGTGGAGTTTTGGTTGGCGGTCCATGTGAGGGCGCGCCTGCCTGACTCAGGCAAGGAAACTCATGTGTTGAAACAGTGAGGTGGCAAAAAGGTGTTGCTGGGTGGAAATTTGGCTAAGTATGAAACTTGGGGTTTCCCAAGTATGCTTGTAAAATTGTAAAGTTGCATAATATATTGAAATTGGGTAGATTCATTGTTCAGGGAGTTGCCCCTCCCTTTATATTGTTGCAATTGTGTTATAATAATTGTTGTGGATAATGAATGTGTAGGGTTGTTCATTAGTATAAAGGAATAATAATAATACTTGGTGAAGAAAAATAAACTAAGTATCAAATATTAAGGCGTAGTCCATGAACATAAGTATTGGTGAAAAGAAAGTGTTCAGTGGTGCCGCATCTCGCTATAAGCAATTGAAGGACTACCACAGGTGTAGGGGCATGACAAATGGTATCAGAGCACAGCTGATTCAGATATTGAAGGTTGAGGCTAGTGATACATACCTTGAGAGTTGGTGTTTGACCAGGGTTGCTTGTGACAGTGGAAACAGGTACTTGCAGGTGAAGGAAGTTGGTTTCACATACAAGTGAGACAAGAGCTGGTTTGGTTTTGCAGGGAACTTGGTGAAGCTGGTGGATGGTTTGTACTAGATCACAAAGGAGGAAGTAGTTAGCAGAGATGGCAGGTGAATCTCATGTTTGGGAATCTGGCTGTATTGCGATGGATGCTTTCCTTGAAAGGGTGTTGGAAAGAATGGAGGAATTGGAGTCTTACTGGACTACGAAGATGAATTTGGTCATGAAAGATCAAGAGGCTAATTCGAAGATGAGGGAAGAACTCGATGAACTCCAGACTCAGCATGAGTACATTGATATTAAGTGTACACAACTTGAAGATGAAGTCAAGGAGATTGGAGAAGCAAGGGATCGAGGTTTGTCAGAAATTTTGAACTTGTAGAAATCTCTTGATGAAGCCAAAGATGAGATCGTGGTGTTGAAAAGGTGGTGAGGCATAACTCAAGTGGAGGAATGCCTCATGTGAAAGTCAAGGAACCAAAATCTTATGATCGTGCAAGAAGTGCAAAGACTCTTGGTAACTTTCTTTGGAATATGGAACAATACTTGGAACACTTGGGTCTATCCGGTGATGAGACAAAGGTGAAGGTAGTTGCTCAATTCTTAATGAAGGATGCTAAGATGTAGAGGCGAAGGAGGATGTATCAGATTGCCAATGGCAGTGCTGATGACATAACTTCGTGGGATGACATGAAGAAGGCTTTGTAGACCCACCTCAGTCCTTAGGATGAAACATGGGAAGAAAGGATGAAAATTAAGTTGATTAAGTAGACAAGGAACGTATAGACATATTAGCGGGAGTTTGTAAGTGTAGTTATGGAATTTCCTGACATGGCGGAGAGGGACAAGGTGTTCAACTTCATTATCGAATTGAAGTCTTGGGCACAAAATGAAGTGAAGAGGTAGAAGATTAAGACACTTGAGGAAGCTTTTGCTGCTATGGATCGATTGGTGGAGCATTATGACGAAACTTCTGATGAGAAAAAGAAGAAGTTCGATAAGCCGAAAGGGAAGAAGAAGGATGATGCTTCGAAATCAGATGATAAAACGAAGACAAAGAAACCTTTGAAGTGTTGGATATGTGCTGAACCACATACGGTGAAGAATTGTCCTTGAAGACCGAAAGTGGCCGCTATTGCACAATCTAATACAAAGAATAAAGAAGCTTCTGTGGGGATGATGTAGATTCTTGGAGCTGTTGCTGCTACAGAGGTGGTCTCTCGGAGAGATTCTAAGAGAAATAGCTTGGAGTATGTTCAGATGAAGATTGGGAGTGCTGATGTACTCACTATGGTGGATAGTGGGGCTAATCACAACTTCATGGGTGAATATACTGTGAGAAGGATTGGGCTGAAATTTGTACAAGTGAAGGCACAAATAAAGACAGTGAATTTCCTCCTGATTCTATACTTGGTGTAGCTAAAAGAGTGGACACAACACTGGGTGAGTGGACCGGGAAATTTGACTTCACGATAGTGCGGATTGATGACTATGAAGCTGTAGTGGCGATGGAATTATTGAAATAATATGATGCTATGATTATTTCACATTTGAAGAAGTTGTACATTTACGATGGAAGGAAAGATGTACCCATTAGTGTTCCAACCATTGGTGTGACCAGACCTGATTGTAAACTAGTAGTGATGCGGATGGAGGATGAGAAGCGCATGGAAGAAATGTGTAAGCAGTTGTCTACTGTTGAGGAAAACCTTACTCAACAATCATTTGTTATCAGGACACTATCTGATAGTATCTTGGATTTGTCAAGAAAATTAGAGGAGGTTGAGGATGATGATGACAAGGAGGTTTATGTGAGACCGAATGTCCATGAGGAGGATTGGGTTGCATATCTATAGAGGATGGAGGTAGAGAATCCTGATAAATGGATTGAGCTTATTAGTGAGGGTGAGCCTTCAGGTTCTACTTCCTCTACATCTTCTTAGATGATATAGAAGATGGGGCTCATTGTTGAGCTGCTCATTGCAGTGAGTCCTCAAAGCAGGTTGAGCAGGTATGACAGATGGTGCAGGAATCGTTTGGCATTAGCATCATGACATGTTGCAGATGGGATGGAGTTTCTATGGACCTGAGCATGGGGGAGATTCTTGATGAGCCTAGGATGTGGCAGAATCTGAAAAAGACTAATGTAGGCAGAAGAAAGAACATTCTTATGATTTCAGCGTGATATTTGGACTGATAACCCAACTAGTTCGAGTCATGAGGGCTAATAGTGTACCAGAGAGATGTTGGCATTATGTTGGAGTATCTGATGACAGTTCATAGGATGGGACGACACATGGTGAAGACAATTGTTTTTACATATGTTGCAGGGATGTTGCAGTATATGGACTGATTGATATCGTGGACCAAGGATGAGACAGTTGGAGATGATGATCATGGTGGCACGGTGGTTACCGGGATGACATATTGTTGAGGAAAACATTGACTTTAAGTGGAGGAGGATGTAAGGACCTACAGTCATGTGATGCAAAAGAAACGAGTCTTGGTCAAGGCATGTGAGCGAGCATGTACATAATGTGCGTGGGAGTCTTGGTGAAGGAAAACTTATACCCTGGGGACGGCTTGGTATCACCCACGGGCTAACCTCATGAGATTTTCGTTTCAGGCAAAGGTTGGGTTGGTAGTCCCGTGCGATGGGTAGGCTGACCAACGAAGGGAAACGAATTAGCAGAAATGAGGGCATCAACTAAATGCGTTAGATGAGTCAGCCAGGTAGCGTGACTCACCCAACTGCCCGTATATATGGAGGGCGTAAGTGGAGCGAAAGGCATCCATCGACAAGAATTCGAACAAAGTCATTTGAGCATCGAAGAGAAGTGTGAAGGGTGGATAACATCGCAGCAAGGCACAGGCGATGCGCCCACTCATCGGGCAGCTCTACGAGAGGATTGGCACGAGTCTTGGTGACGGGTATAGCATGGTTCGTGGTTCGCACGAAGGTGCCCACCCACTGTTCGGAGGTAAACACGGGTCGTGGGTCGCACGAAGGTGCCCGCCCATCATTTGGAGATAAACGTGGGTGGAGGGTGTGTGTAGGTGCCTGCCCAACCGCCGGTTGAAGTCTTGGGTGAAGGTGCATGAGAGCGCCCACCCGTTAGTTGGAGACTCGGGTGGAGGGTGTGTGTAGGCACCTACCCGACGGTCATAAGTGCGAGTGAAGGATGCATGAAGGCGCCCGCGCACAGGGTGATATGAAGTTCAGTGGTGGATTTTTGGTTGGCGGTTATTGTGATGGTGTGCCCGCCCAACTCAGGTAAGGCAACTTGTGTGTTGAAACGGTGATGCTGCATGAAGATTCTTCTGGGTGGACATTTGGCTAAGTACGAAACTTGGGGTTTCCCGAGTATACTTGTAAAATTTTAAAGTTGCATAATATATTGAAATTGGGCAGAGTCATTGTTCAGGGAGTTTCCCCTCCATTTATATTGTTGCAATTGTGTTCTTTATGTATAATTGCTATGGATAATGAATGTGTATGGGTGTTCATTAGTATAAAGGAATAATAATAATACTTGGTGAAGAAAAATAAACTAAGTATCGAATGTTAAGGCGTAGTCCATGAACATAAGTATTGGTGAAAAGAAAGTGTTTGGTGGTGCCACACCTCACTATAAGCGGTTGAAAGACTACCACAGGTGTAGGGGCGTGACACCCATGGGCGGTCAAGTAGTGGCTATCCAATTCTCAGAATCGGATAACCACCACCCGAGTGCTCGTGGGGGCCCCCCAGCCACCCACACGGGCGGCCGACTAGTGGCCATCTGATTCTAAGAATTAGATAGCCACCACCTGGCCACCCGCACGGGTGGCTAGGTGGTGGCTATCTGATTCTGAGAATCGGATAGCCACGCCCATGGGTAACTGGGCAATGGCTATTTGATAAAGGGAATTGGATAGCCACCCCCACGAGAATCCGGGCGATGGCTATTCGATTCCGAGAATCGGATAGCCACCCCCATGGGCGGTCGGGTGATGACTATACGATTTTGAGAATCAGATAGCCACCCCCACCAGCGGTCAAGCGGTGGCTATCTGATTCTCGAAATCGGATAACCACCCCATGACCACCCTTGAGGTGGATATCTGATTCTCAGAATCAGATAGGGTGGCTATCCGATTCTGAATCAGATAACCACCACTCAGCCACCCCCACATGCGGCTAAGTGGTGGCTATCCGATTCCAAGAATTGGATAGCCACTGCCCAACCACCCATGGGGGTGGCTAGGAAGTGGCTATTCGATTCTCGGGATCAAATAGACACCGTTCGACCACTCGTGGGGGCGGTGGTCGATAAAATTGTTTTTTTAAATAAAAATAAATAAATTTTGTTTTTTTAAATACAATAAACATATTTAAGAAAATTTATTTTTTATTTAAAAAAACAATTTTATCCGCCACCGGCCCCACAAGTAGCAAGGCGGTGGCTATTTGATTATGAGAATCAAATAGCCACTTCCCAGCCACCCCCATGGCCAGTTGGGTGGTGGCTATCTTATTCTCAGAATTAGATAGCCATCACTTAGTCGCCTATGGGGGTGGCAGGGTGATAGTTATCTTATTCTCAGAATCGGATAGCCACCGCTCGGCTGCCCGTGGGTGGTGGCTATCTGATTTTGAGAATCAGATAACCACCACCCGGCCACCCCCACAGGTGGCTAAGTGGTGGTTATTCAATTCTGAGAATCAGATAGTCGCCACTCAACTGCTTGTGGGGGTGGTCGGGAAGTGGCTATTCGATTCTCGGAATCAAATAGCCACTGCCCGGCCGCTCATGGCGGCGGTGGCAGATAAATTTATTTTTTTTATATAAAAAATAAATTTTGTTTTTAATAATAACCATATTTAACAAAGTTTATTTTTTATTTAAAAAAAAACAATTTTTCAACCACTGCCCCCACAAGCATCGAGGTAGCTATTGATTCCAAGAATCGAAAGCCATTCTCGGCCACCGCCAGGCGGTTGGCAGTGCTATCTGATTCTAGAATCGATAGCCACCACTCAGCCGCCTGTGGGGGTGGTTGGGTGGTGGTTATCTTATTCTTAGAATCGGATAGCTACCTCTTGGTCGCTCATGGTTGGTGGCTATCTGATTCTGAGAATCAGATAACTACCACCCAGCCACCCCCACAGGCCACTGAGTGGTGGCTCTCTGATTCCGAGAATCGGATAGCCGCTGCACAACCACTCGTGGGGGTGGTCGGAAAGTGGCTATTCGATTCTCAGAATCAAATAGCCCCCACCCGACCGCTAGTGGGGGCAGCGGAAAATAAAATTGTTTTTCTAAATAAAAAATAAATTTTGTTTTTTTAAATACAATAAACATATTTAACAAAATTTATTTTTTATTTCAAAAAGATAATTTTATCGGCTACTACCCCCATGAGCAGCCGGGTGGCGGCTATTTGATTCTGAGAATCGAATAGCCACTTCCCGACCAGCCCCACAAACGGTTGGGCGGTGGCTATATGATTCTCAGAATCGGATAGCCACCACTCAGCCGCCTGTGGGGGTGGCCGGGTGGTGGTTATATGATTCTCAGAATCAGATAGCCACCGCTCAACTGCCCATAGGTGGAGGCTATCCGATTTTGAGAATCAGATAACCACCACCTGTCCACCCCCACAGGTGGCTGAGTGTTGGCTATCTGATTCCGAGAATCAGATAGCCACCGCCCAACCGCCCGTGGGGTTGGCCGACAAGTGGCTATTCGATTCTTGGAATCAAATAGCCACCGCCTGGTAGCTCGTGGGTGCGGTGGCCGATAAAACTGTTTTTTAAATAAAAATAAATTTTGTTTTTTTAAATACAATAAACATATTTAACAAAATTTATTTTTATTAAAGAAAAACAATTTTATCGGCCACCACATCCATGAGTGGTCAGGGGGTGGCTATTTGATTCCCATAATCGAATAGCCACTTCCCGACCAACCCCACAGATGGTTAGGCGCTGGCAATCCGATTCGAATAGCCACTGCTCAACAACTTGTGGGGGTGGCTGGGTGGTGGTTATCTAATTCTGATAATCGGATAGCCACTGCTCAACCACTTGTGGGTGATGGCTATGTGATTCATAGAATCAGAAAACCACCACCCGACCACCCCCACAAGCAGTTGAGTGGTGGCTATCCAATTCTGAGAATCAGATAGCCAACTGCCCAACTGCCCGTGGGGGTGGCCGGGAAGTGGCTATTTGATTCTCGGACTCAAATAACCACCACTCGGCTACTCGTGGGGGCGATGGCCGATAAAATTTTGTTTTTTTTAAATGAAAAGTAAATTTTGTTTTTTTAAAATACAATAATCATATTTAACAGACTTTATTTTTTATTAAAAAAACAATTTTATCGGCCACCACCCCCACGAGCAGCCGAGTGGTGGGTCGGAATCGAATAGCCACCTCCCGAGCACCCCCATTGGCAGTTGGGCGGTGGCAATCTGATTCTCGGAATCAGATAACCACCACTCAACCACCTATGGGGGTGGCCAGGTGGTGGTTATCTAATTCTTAGAATCGGATAGCCACCGTTTGGCCACTCGTGGGTGGTGGCTATCCGATTCTGAGAATTAGATAACCACCACTCGGCCACCCATATAGGCCACTGAGTGGTGGCTATCCGATTCAATGAATCAGATAGACACCGCTCAATTGCCCGTGGGGGTGGCTAGGAAGTGACTATTCGATTCTCGTAATCAAATAGCCATCGCCTGGCTTCTCTTGGGGGCGGTGGCCGATAAAAATGTTTTTTTGAAGTACAATAAACATATTTAACAAAATTTATTTTTTATTAAAAAAAATAATTTTATCGACCACCGCCCTCACGAGTGGTCGGGCGGTGGCTATTGGATTCTGAGAATCGAATAGCCACTTCCCAGCCACCTCCACGGGCAGTTGGGTGATGGCTATCTAATTCTCGAA
>APFE030186165.1:0-46238 GCA_000404065.3 Pinus taeda | reverse complement strand
GGTTAAGGTGGGACATATACATGAGGAAAACATAAGAAGGAGGGTGGAAATAATTCTCCTTATTGTAAATAGATGCATGAGAACATAGGTTTGGGATTGACAAAAGTTGCACTCCTTCTTATCAAATGCTCATAACCCAATTCTCCTTTATGGATGTGAAGTATGGGGACCCAATATATCTAGAAACAAAATGGAACCATAATGAGCAAGTGCAAAAACCCATAATATTTTGTTGTTTAAGAGTATAAAACACCACCCCCTGCGAGATACTCCTAGTTGAAATAAAACTATACCCAATATAATTGGAGGCATTAAGAACATTGATTTTGTATTGACAAAAAATTGTTAGTCATGGACAAGGAC
Source organism: Pinus taeda (assembly GCA_000404065.3). NCBI lineage: Eukaryota > Viridiplantae > Streptophyta > Pinopsida > Pinales > Pinaceae > Pinus > Pinus taeda. The sequence continues at coordinate 45,875 of APFE030186165.1, read as the reverse complement.
AATATTCTAGTTAAAATAGGCTGAGATGAGATTAAAAGGAGGAAGAAAATATGGAATAAACGATGCCAAAAATGACTTGAAGAGTAAGTTACAGTAGAAGAAAGGTGTCAAACAGATTTAAACGTGTGGAAAAATTGTGTACAGAACTACTACAAAAAGGGAAGATGTTGAAAAACACCAAAAGAAAACAACAATACCACATACACAGTTTTATTATAGAATAAGAGATCAAAGTGCAAAATCTCTTGAATTTAACATCTAATCACTAGAAAACAAGTCTTAGTGCAGTTGAGAATCAACATACATTGATTGAGATGCAAAATAGAGGATAAGAACAATATAGGGAGTCATGAGAAAAAGTGTTATGCCAAGCACGTGGAAATGAGGATGTAAAAATTAATATATATTCTCTCTCACTCATCACAGCATACAAATAAAGTAAGGAGAGGTCAATTTGCATATTAGACATTAGGAATTAATATTTCTAAGGATCTGATGAGAGGTACAACAAGGTTGGTTGAGAAAATGACCTGGGCAAGAGGTAAATGGTTGAGAATAGAGTCAACAAGGGAGTGAGCCCTTGATGCAATAGAAAGGGGACTCAAACTATGATTTGTCCCTTTCCATTACATCATTCACTCTATCAATCATAGCTTTTTGTTTTAGTCTCTTGGAATGTTGGGTCGTGTTATATTCTTTTCACAACTAGCCTACGCACGGGGGGTGGGAGCTCCCTCTGTACGTTGTGCCAGGCACTACTAGGGGGTCAAAGTATCGCCCCCCTCACAGGGTCCGGGGCAGCGACTCGAGAATTTTTTTTTGGACCCTATATTAGGTGGGCGGACCTACCTATGGTTTTGTGCATGGATTTCGCACATGGTTTTGGGCGCGATGGTTTTCGGTCCACGGTATTTTGTAGATCCGGTCAAGGGAACTACAATTATGTTCTAATACAGAGTTAATGGATTGGGGTTTATGGATGCTTCGACACATATATATATGTATTATAACATTGAAAAGAACATAATGAAAAATCAATCTGGTAGTTCTGGTTTTGGGATCCAAAAAAAAATTCTATGTATATTTGTTTTATATGTTATGCTCTCGCCATTGTTTATTTTTGTTTTTCAAAATTTGTATGCGAATAATTTCTATACAAAATTAAATCCTACAATATAAACTTTGTTGTCTCATACGATAATTCAATTTTTAAAATAATATAACAAAACTATATATCTCTTTTTATTTTTTCCAAAAAAAATCTCGTGAAATCCCCTCTTCTTTAAATCTCAATTAAAACCACTTAATTATTAGTAACCATTTATAATTTTGATTCACACTTATAACCTCTCATCGATAACATACATTAAGAAAATGATTTAACAATTCAAATTAATTCTCAAAACTAATAATCTATTATATTTCATAAACAAACTTTCATCATCGTGACCAAAAAAAATAAATCCGTTCAAAAATTTGTTTATGCTATAATTTCTAAAAAGCAATTCCCTAGTTAAAGAGTATATATATTATCATGGTCCCCTATAAAGTGTATCTATGATCATGGGTGTCTTGAATCATGATGTGCCCCATTGCTTTAACAATAGGCCTCTTAACAGAATGAAAATGACTTCTTGAGTTTTACCCTTTACACTTCAAAGGCTAAAATACATCTGTGAAAAGAGTCTTAGCATCATAATCTTCAATGAATTATCACTTGGGGACCAATGTAGGGAGATTCTAGGTCATGTCAATTTTTTTAATGCCGAATGTCCCCTTACGAGTTTGGACCATTATGACCGTGGTCATGCCTATGTCACCTCAAGTATTTGAAGCTTTGTCAAACATGTGAAGCAAACCAGACCTAAGGAAATACATGTCTTTCGTAGAAAGCCATGTGTAGCTTGTGTGTCTGTTGGACAATCAGTATCCCTCAACTTCCATGCCACTACCTAGCTATCCCTTTCTCCACTGGTCATTCAAACACACTACATTACTTGCCTACAGTTGAGGATTAACCAAGAGACAAACACATTTGAACTTGTTTAACAGTAATAAGTGCATTGTATTTATTTAAAATGCCAAGGGACACGAAGGCCGCTTCGATAATTAAATCTATCGCTGTGGAGGGGAAGGCGAGCAGAGACTGAAGCGACCGGAAGAAAATATTTTGAGAATGGAGACTCCAGCAGTGGTTAACAGTGCGAGGGAAAAGGAAAGGGAACGGGAGAAAGAGAAAGAAAGGGAACGGGAGAGAGAAGTCGAATTGGAAGCTGCATTATACACAAATTGTTTGTTACTGGGTTTGGATGCTGCGCTACTCGTTCCCAACAGCAATGGAGCTCCACGAACAGGTCTCTTTAGGCATTCCAATCCAAGGTTGGGGGAGACTCTGCTTCATTTTCTTCTATGTGCTCTCAGAGGACCCTCTCAATCTGCTAAGGTAACCATTATTGTGATGCATTCTTTAAGTTTCGCAAGCTTCAGGGTCCAATTTTACTTAATTTCTTATGAGCAGAACGAATTAGCCCCCGTTCTTTTGTCTGCTGTATTCTGTACTTTATTTATACCTGTCAGCTAATGTTATTTATAAAAATCTTGCAACACTTTGCTGTATCATTGTCGAAACGGATTCCGTAAAATTTCGTATATGAAACCGAGTTAAAGCCTGGAATATCATCTTTTATTGCATTTTTTGATGCTCACCCTTATTTTTTTTAATCATTAACATTCAGTTGTTAATTACAAAAGGATTATGTATCTTGTTTTCGTTTTTCTGTAGGATTTTGCTGGAGTGTGGCCTATTTTTGATTCAGCACAGTCTCGAGATTTCCGCAAAGTAAGATTTCTCCTTATACATTACAGTAATAAAGTAGATCTCCATTGGTAGGCAGTTAAAACCATAAATCTCAGGTTGGGGTAATTCTGGATTCATTAACATTACTAGGGGCCATTTTGCAGTGCTGGTTAAATTATACTATTTTTTTTTTTTAAACAATGCTACACATAAACCGCTATCAAACTCGATCAACGACTTAATTTCCAGGGCTCTTTGCCCATTGGGGTTTGAACCTGGGTCATTATCGGCATCTCAACCATGAAACAACAGCATAATAGCCATTAAAATGAATTCTATTTGAATGTAGGGGCCATTTTTTTACGCGTGATCGACAAGGGGCTTTCTATTTTCATTTTGTGCCAAACATGTACTCCCCCATTTTGAAAGTACGTCAATGCATTGCTTGCAACACTCCAGAACGACCCCTTTGGCTGAGAAGTCACGGGTAGGGGCATCTATTCGGCTAAATTTGCCTAGGACTTGCACCTGGCCCTAACCACCTGAGACAGCCCACTTGCACAGGCGATATGGTGTGTGAGGGGTGAATTGTGTCTCCGGGAGATTGAAGTCTTTGTGGGGGTACGAGGCTTTACCGAATAACCAAGATCCCATTCACAAAATGGCACTAATTTGACAAAAATATGTACATTCCTTTGCTCCATGTACCTCATAATCTACTATAGGGGTTTCATAGGTGATTATTCTAATTTAGTCTACTGAAAATTCTTGAAGTAATTTATTTGGAGATATAGTGTCGCTGTCTGCATAAAACAGCCCTAAGTTTTCTTGAGTATATATTTTAACTGATAAAGCAGATTGCCATCTTTTAATTTTGCAGATCGTGCAAGGAATCATAAATGAGCTTGAATCTCAAGGTGCCTTGCCAAGAAGCAATTCACGAGTTTCATTGCTGGCAACATGTTGTGGCCACAGGTTTGTGCTTGAAAATTGAGACGTGCCGTATTATTTGCTATATCAGTAGGATGAGCAGGTTTCTTGCCTTCTTTCTCTAAATCCAAAAATAGTTATATTTACTAGCAATGGAAACAGAGCTATCCTGATATTAATGAGCACCTCTAGACTAATCAGCCGTCCAAAAGGTTAGGACCATACTCATTTGCTACTGACAAGAACTTGCAAACCATACAGTGTTACATTCTCAGACTGCTAAAGAACTTTCACGTAAAAGTATAGAGTTTGGTGACCCAGTCACCAGCATAATCTTTACTGTTCTCAGTAGGAAGTTTTACTTTGATCTGTATCAAAATTTGCCCCTGATTTGTTTTCCCTGTTTTCCCGGTTGTATCTGGCTTTGTTTTCTGTCTTGTAAGTTATACATTCCTTGCATATTTGAGAGAACATGACACCATTTCTTTGGAAACATCTTTAAGATGCAATCTCAGGAATGAAAGAAAAGTTGATGGAGTGCTCATCTAAATCTACGTAGATAATTCGACCTACACAAATTCAAGTTAACTTATAGAACAAAAGTGGTAACACTTATGGTATGATATGCTTGGTTTATAGCATAAACATTAATGATGTGAATGAAAATAAAATTGGACCTTAAACTTCGAGCAAAAGGTAAAGCTACAAAATATGACTGTGAGCAAAATGATTGTATCTTATCAAATATTTGTAAAGGGTTACACATCAGGTATACGGACTTGAGGATAGTTGCCCACGTGAGGCTCTCTACATGAATTACCAATACCATGACATCATGAGGAAGTAATATAGGTCAGAGAAGTCACCTCATGAGTTCTAGCGAAGAATTGAGTTGTCTGTTAGTTGAGAGCATGTAACATCAAATTTCAATTGGGGAGTTGAAGAGCATTGATTGAGAGGATTGTTTGAGCTGTCGTGGGGACTAATTGTTACTTGTGAAAGAGTGAATTCTGCTACAGGGACAAACTAGGAAGCATGTAGGACAAAAAAAAGTAGGAAATTTGAAGGCTGTGTAATTCTATAATTAAAAAATTTGTTTGAACCTTTGAAATTTATGATTTCAAATTTTTTATTTATTTTTGGAACTCGAAATATTTTCTTTAGAACAATAATATTTTTACGACATCTGGAGATTGGAAAGTAATTGAGTGTGGTGATATGTGTTCTTTGGCATCAACGATATTGGCTTTTGTGTTTCCTAATCTCTCTCTCTTCTAAGTAGGTTTGAGATGGATGATGGCATACTTGATATGGAGAAAATGGAAGGGAGATGTAAGATGTGCTCAGATGGAAAGTAGCTTAAGGAAGCTACTGGTATAGGAGCAGTCAAAGCATTGGAGAAGTTTGTGGTCCAACAAGATCTCCATTGTGATCAGGTGCATGATATTTTATGCTTCTTGTTGATGATTTTTTTGCAAAAATTGTAAGTCTTGTTCCCACGACAGAGATAGATGCATTAAAAGCTATAATGAAGTTTAACACGAAGCTGGAGGAAGATGTGGTAGGAAAATAAGTATTTTGCAGTTCCATCAAGGAGATCAATTTGTCATGTCCGTTGATTTTTATAAAAAAGGAGTTTCGAGGCAAAGAGGTGATGGTGAAAGGAGTAATAGGGTTGTAGACAACATGAAGAAAATGCTGCAAGATAAGTTAGTTCTAGATGAATACTGGGCTGAAGTGATGAATATGAAATATATTTGCTGAATAGGAGACTTTTAAACAAAGTGGCAATAGAAGTCACACCTGAGGATGCTTAGACTGGTGTGAAACCGAAGGTAATGTTGGAATTTCTAAGTCTATCCGTTAGTGTTAAATTATGGTATGTTCTATGCTTAGAGCAAGTTTACTTATTTTTCTTCTTATTAGCCACAGATTAGCAATCACATATACATTAAGTAAAGTGCAAATAGAACATTAAATGATCAACAAAAAACAAGCCAAGACAAGAGACACAAGATGTGGGGGCTAGCCAAGGACAAACCCCAATGCGGGGAAACCCTTTGATCAAATCTTCTTTTATCTTCAATAGTTCAGCAGAGAGAAATAGTACAAAATCTGATTCTGTAATTTTATATTAGTAGTAGCAAACCCTAGATCAGCAAAGTCAAACTTGGTCAAACTAGTTGAAATTGACCTCTAAAATGCTTGGTCAATTTCCGGTCAACTTGTCCTTGAACAGCCTGAAGAAACAACCCTTGAACAGCCCCAAAAATTCAATGAATTTGCAGATTTCTGAAGTCAACTGCAGCCCTAAACTAGGGCAGTCAATACTGGTCAAACCAGAGGTCAGATCACCACGATTTTCGTGCCAAAAATTGCGGCCTGCCTAGGAGAGGCGACCACACCCAATCCACACTTTTGGAAGGTCAACGCTTGGTCAATGTTGGTCAAAGAGATGACCTGCTGCCTTTTCGTCCTTCTTTCTGCGTCTTCCTTGCCCTAGGACGTCTTCCTTTCAGCCACAAGTGTGTGAGAGAGAGAGGCTCCTTTTATGCGTAGGAGAGAGAGAGAAGATGAGTGAATTGAATTGTCCAAATAAGGAGAATGCTCCTTGTATTTATATGCAAATGTTGAAGTTGAAGAGACACGACTGTTGGGCTTTTGAGCCTACATAAGTTTGTTGGCCGACCTTGAAAATCTGTCCATAATCAAAATAAATTCATATCTCCATAAATACTTGTCGGAATCGGATGATCTTTAGATCAATCCTACACCTTTCAACGAGAGTAATTTAGGAAAAATATCAGAAGCCATAAATAAGGTGATCCACATGGAGTTTGGCCCTAGTTGCGAATTTTAACACTCCCTCTCAACTAGGGAGAACTTCATCTGCAATCCGTCAGACCATCGCTGCTATCCATCCATCAAATGCATTGTCCTATACAACTTGACCCTGCTCTGCTCTGCTCGAACTATGAAGAAGAAGAAATGATCGAGGATGTATCATACCATCCTCCACTGACCCGAAGTCAGTCTCAGAGTGTGAACCACTCTCACTGATCCCAGATCAATGGAGGTCATCCTAGCATATAGAGTACGGTAGATACAACGATGCGTCCATCGATAGTACTACTATGGTCCTTATCCTCATTTCCCTGCTCATTGATCAGATGAGAGGTACTTCCCATGAGTCCCAGACTGCATGGGTAGGATGCCTCAACAAGAGAACCAATCATCCTGTTCACCGGAGAACGAATCATCTTGTCCAGTGGATGCCACAGAGAACTAATCATCCTGGCCTACAGGAGAACTAATCATCCTGTTCCACAGTCGCCATGGAGAACGAATCATCCTGGCCCATAGGAGAACTAATCATCCTGTTCCACAGTGGCCACGGGGTGTCACAGGGGAAGGTTGAACCTTTACCCTGTACATAGTGCACCACCAGGGGATAGTGAGTCACCCTGTGGTCACATGTTGCTCCAAGAAGTACCCCGCGCCCCCCTGGAGCTCCCAAAGCCCAATTCATCATACACGAACCTCATGAGAGGGTCTCTGAATGACACCAAGTCGTTCTCGGAAAGTCAGGAATTTGACCTTTCCTAGGGGCTTTGTCAAGATGTCGACGAGCTGTTCATCTGTACCGATATGCTGGAGCTTTATTGCTCCTCACTGCACCATATCTCAAATATAGTGGTACTTGATATCGATATGCTTAGAGCGATCATGAAATACGGGATTCTCTAATAAATGGATCCCGCTTTGGTTGTCACACAAGATCACGATGGTATCCAGTGTAAATCCAAATAGCGCACTGAAGAGTTTTCACAACCAGACTGCCTCACAAGAGGTCATGCTAGCAACAATTTACTCTTCCTCGACGGTGCTCAAAGCCACTGACTTCTACTTCCTGCTCATCTAGGATATCAAGGTAGATCCCAAAGAGAAACAACACTTTGAAGTGCTTTTTCGGTCAACCACACTGCCTGCCCAATCAGCATCAGTATACCCAAGTAGTCTCAAATCTCCGGCAGTGTATCTCAACCCATGAGTGATTGTGCCACGAAGATATCTCAACAGATTCTTGGCACCAATTCAATGTGAGTGGTGAGGTTCAACCATATGTTGACTCAATGTGTTGACTGCAAAGCATATATTCGGACGGGAGTTCACCAAGAACATTAATGCTTCGACGAGTTGACGATACTCGGTAGCATTTCGTAAAACAAGTCCGACAACACTACTGCTTAACTTCTTGAAGTCAAGCTCCATCGGGGTAGTTACAGGCTTGCAGTCCACCACGCTGAATCTCTCCAATATCTTCACCACATATTTTCCTTGAGATAGGAAAATCTCCCCTGGTTTCTGCCAGACTTCTAGTCCTAGGAAATAGTGCATAAGTCCTAGGTCTTTCATCTCGAACTTAGAAGCCAACTCCCTCTTACATTCATGAATGAGAGGGTCTGCACCTGTTAGAAAGAGGTCGTCAACATATAGCACCAGTATGAGAGGCTGTCATCTATAACCTTAAGTTAAAGGTTAGGTCGGGCTTCACTCCTAGTGATCCCAACTCATCAAGTAGCTTTTATCCTCTCATTCCATGCTAGGGGTGCTTGCTTAGCCCATAGAGGGCCTTTTCAACCTGCACACATGAGATTCTCGATCATAAATCTCAAATCCTTCGGGTTGCTCCACATAGACCTCCTCTTTGATCGAACCATGTAAGAATGCAGTCTTGACATCCATTTGATGTAGGTTCCATCCTTGCGAAGCAGCAAGGGCTATGATCGAGCGGATGGTGGTATATCGGGCAACAGGTGCAAATATCTCGTCATAGCCTATACCTTCCTTCTGGGAGAAGCCATGAGCGACAAAACGAGCCTTATACTTTTCTGAACTTCCATAAACTGCATGCTTTATCTTGTAAAGCCATTTTGAAGTGATCACTGCTTTGTCCTGGGGTCTGGGGACCACATCCCAAACATCGTTTTTCATAATGGACTCATATTCCTCGGTCATAGCATCCTTCCATACTTGATGCTTGACGGCATCTGTGAATGACGAAGGCTCATTTTGGATGATCATGCTCATGATGGTCAGGTATCCCTGATACTTGTTTGGCTTCTTACTTTCACGGAAGGTTCCTCAGGGTGCATTGTGTCCTTTAACATCATCAAGTGTCCCCCTAAGCCATGAAGGCCTCTTCCTAGAAGAGGAAGGCTCTTGCGGAGGAGGATCAATAGGATCCATAGGTTTTTCCACATCGGGCATCGTCTCATCTTCCTTTTCCTTCGGTTCCCCGGTGTCAGCTTCTTTAGATCCCCTTAAAGTAGGAAGATTGTCTACTTTGCTAAGAGCCATATCTTTGTCAAAGGTGACATCATGACTAATCTCAACTTCCTTTTGACCAGCTACATAGATTCTATAGCCCTTAGTATTTTCGCTATAGCCCACGAAGATTCCTTTCTTTCCAGATGCACCCAATTTATTCCTTTTCTCTTTCGGCACATGAAAATACACAGGGCTTCCAAAAATTCTAAAATGAGATACGTCAGGTTTCTTACCGGTGAACATTTCTTCGGGAGTCTTGGAACCCAATGCTTGATGAAGGCATTGGTTTTGTACATATACAGCGATATTTGCAACTTCGGCCCATAGAAACTTCAGAAGTCTTTGATCATGGAGCATAGCACGGACAACTTCCACAATTGTACGGTTCTTCCTTTCCACCACACCATTTTGCTCAGGAGTATATGGTGTAGTAGTCTCCCTCTTAATGCCAACCTCTTTACAAAAGTCATGAAACTCATTGGATTCATATTTAGTCCCATTATCAGTCCTTAAGGTCTTGATCTTCTTTTCGGTTTGGTTCTCGATCAAGGCTTTGAAGTGTCGAAACCAGGAGAACACTTCATCCTTCTTTTCCTAGAAGTATATCCAAGTCTTGTGAGAATAATCATCTGTAAAAGTGAGGTAATATAAATATCCTCCCAAGGAGTTCATAGGCATCATACCGGATATGTCTGGGTGAACCAACTGCAATATATCGGAGGTCTTGCTTTGGCTTGAGGGGAATGGTCCCCTTTTGAGTTTTCCTTTGGAACATCTTGGACATACACCTTCTTGCTCTAATCTGGACTCGGGCATCCCGGTCACCATTTTTCTTACATCGGGTAGAGCTCTATAATGAAGGTGAGCAAACCTCCGGTGCCATAGTTTGGACTGAAGAGATGTGTCACAAGACATGACACTCAACGGACTTCCTCTGACCTGATATAATGAATCAACTTGAAACCCAAGAGTAAAAGCATCTTTAAAGTTCTTTTTCCATACACGTACCTTGCCATCGCTGAAAGCCACCTTGTAGCCTTTGTCTTCCATTACTGAGATGGACACCAGATTCTTTTTGAGATTAGGTACATATAATACATCTTGTAAGTGAATGGTATTACCTTGATTCAATTGAAGAGTGACATTTTCTATGCCTTTCATGGGATATTTTGAATTATCTCCAAGAACAATTTCCAGGTTGGTTTCCTTCTCTATCAGATTATAGAGAGCTTCTTTGTAACCAGTGAAGTACCTTGAGGCACCACTATCAATAAGCCAATTTCCCAGCGAGTCCAGGGGAGCAGTAGTAGATAGAGCAGCTGGTAGATAATATTCATCTTGCTTATTGTTAACATTGTTAGATTCATACTTAGAATTTCTTGCCTTCTTGAATGGTTGTCCTCTTCCTTGATTTCCGACACTTCTTTTACCTCTGCCATTTGACCTGCTATTCCTTTGATTGCCTTGAGAGGGATTTTGATCATCGTCCCGGTGTGAGTCCCTTTTATTAGGGCACTCCCTTGCATAGTGACCTGTTTTATTACAATTATAACATCGTCCTTTTCTTCCACCCTTAGGTCCAACATTTCCTCTGAATTTAGCCGCAGAATTGTTTCTTCTTTTAGTATGAGAAGAAAAGGCAGAGGGATGACCTTTAAGTATGGGCATTTCTTGCTCTTCCATCCTTGTTTTTTCTTGAATGCATCTGGCCATTAATTCCTCAAATCCAGGAATTACGTTATTGTTGAGAAGAGTAGTCCTGAATATATACCATTCAGATGGTAGTCCTCCAAGAGTTGTGAGTGTCATTTCCCTGTTAGGAATTACTTCCCAAATAGATAGGAGATTGTTCTTGATCTCATTGATCCTTAAGAAATATGCTTGCATACTCTCATCTTTGCTCTTCTTGATTTCCTTCAGCTTATTTCTAAGAAACAAGACTTGATTTGCATCATTAACTTTAAATAAACTTACCAGTCTATCGTAGATTTCCTTGGAGGTGTTCAGTTCGGAAACATAGGCCATTAAGTGCTTGTCGATAGAGTCTCGGATGATCTTCCTTGCTTTGACTTCTCCCTCGGTACATTTGTTCCTAGCAGCAGTGGATGCATTTGATGGAGGCTCAACAATTCTGCCTCTCACATGGTCCAACACTTCTTGTTCTTCTAATGTTAGATCGAGAGACATCTTCCATCCGTGATAGTCAGACTTCTCACGGAGTTTGTCTTCAGCAGGGAAGTTTGTTGAGGACCACATGATTTACTTCAGATAGCCTTGCCAACCTTCTCTTTGGTGATTGCTCTTGCTCTTGCTTGGGCTTTGTCTTCACCTCAGCTCCGATACCATGTTAAATTATGGTATGTTCTATGCTTAGAGCAGTTTACTTATTTTTCTTCTTATTAGCCAAAGATTAGCAATCACATATACATTAAGTAAAGTGCAAATAGGACATTAAATGATCAACAAAAAACAAGCCAAGACAAGAGACACAAGATGTAGCGGCTAGCCAGGGACAAACCCCAGTGCGGGGAAACCCTTCGATCAAATCTTCTTTTATCTTCAATACTTCAGCAGAGAGAAATAGTACAAAATCTGAATTCGGTAATTTTGTATCAGCAGCAACAAACCCTAGATCAGTAAAGTCAAACTTGGTCAAACTAGTTGAAATTGACCTCTAAAATGCTTGGTCAATTTCCGGTCAACTTGTCCTCGAACAGTCTGAAGAAACAACCCTTGAACAACCTCAAAAGTTCAGTCAATTTGTAGATTTCTGAAGTCAACGACAGCCCTAAACTAGGGCAGTCAATACCGGTCAAACCAAAGGTCAGATCACCTCGATTTTTGTGCCAAAAATTGTGGCTACCTAGGAGAGGCAACCACACCCAATCCACACTTCTGGAAGGTCAGTGCTTGGTCAACGCTGGTCAAAGAGATGACTTGCTGTCCTAGCGTCCTTCTTTTTGCGTCTTCTTGCCATATTTCAGCGACATGTGTGAGAAAGAGAGGGGCTCCTTTTATGCATAGGGGAGAGAGAGAGAGAAGATGAGTGAATTGAATTGTCTAAATGAGGAGAATGCTCCTTGTAGCTATATGCAAATGTTGAGGTTGAATATACATGACTGTTGTGCTTTTGAGCCTACATAAGTTTGCTGGCCGACCTTGACAATCTGTCCATAATTTAAATAAATTCATATATCCATAAATACTTATCGGAATTGGATGATCTTTAGATCAATCCTACGCCTCTCGATGAGAGGAATCTAGGGAAGACATAAATAAAGTGATCCACATGGAGTTTGGCCCTAGTTGCCAATTTTAACAGTTAGAAATTCTCACTGTACTATCTGATATACTTCTTCCTACTTGTTCTGTCTATTAACAAGTTGTTTACCATGTAAACACTGAAAATAAATACAAGTACAGTCTCAACACATATAGATCATCAACTGAAGGAAACAGGCACACAAGTGACACGGTGACACCGTTATTTTTGGACTAATGTTCTCGAAAAACCCAATGTGAGCTAACTGGTGCAACTATCTGAGGGTTTTATTATTAAGTAGTTTCTGAATGCAATCTGGGTGCCAGAAATGGCTCACTCAATAGAGAATGCCCTCGGCAGTAGTACCTCTTAGTCAGAGACAAATATTTCGGTTAAATCATTGGATGAATGATCCCACAGCAACACTACAACACTTTTGTTGCTCTTTGTCACCTTGATAGGGATTGCGTCACCCTAGCTAGCTCTCAGCTCCAATTTGCCCCACGAAATCTCCCAACATCAGCCTCTAGGGTCTGCGTCAGCCTCTCGGGGCTCTGCGTCACGCACACTGGCCCTCCTTAGGCTCTGCGCAGCTCCTGCTTACCTCTGCGTCTACGTTACCGGATCCGCGGGGGACAAGTGGAGAAACCTCGGATCCCCGAATCCGAAACGGGTACGGGTACGGATACGATGGGATCCGTACGAACAGTGAACAAAATGTTCATGTTCAGTTAATAACTCAGTTAACGTTAATAGCTCAGTTAATAACTCTGGTTAATTGAATTTTTTTTCTTGTTTAACTTCTAGTTTAAGTCTTAGTTTAGTTGCAAAGAATTCTTTAAAAGGGCGATAGTAAAATCGATTTTAGCATGAGTGTATCTGTGCGGCTCCTCTGTGCGTGGGTTGAGCTGTGCAGCACTTTCTGCAGCGTGTGGGTCGAGCAGAAGAGCAGCGTAACGGTCGAGCAGAAGAGCAAGCTCGGGCGTGGGTCGAGCAGAGTTGCAGTCGCCGGCGTGGGTCGAGTTGCAGTCGCGGGCGTCGGTCGTGCCGTTGCAGCGTGGGTCGAGTTACAGTCGGGTCGGGTCGTGCCGTTGCAGTCGTGGGCGGTAGCCGGTAGGTTTTATTTTAGTTTTTTTATGTTTATAAATTGAAACCTGTATCTTTTATATGCATGTTGCCAAAAATTACATGCGTAGGTTTTATTATACATGCAGTATGTTTTTTTATAGACTTATGCGTAGGTTTTATTATATTTAAAACTTAACAATTTTAATATTTAAATTTTGTTTATAAAATATGGTTAAATATTAATTTTTTTTTTTTATAAATGGTAGGCCCGTGGGCCGTAACCTATATGCATACTGGTATTTATTTCAATATTTATTATTTATATAAATTGTTAATGTGATTGTTTTTTTATTAACATTTAATATTTAAATGTTTATCTTATTATAACTTTTTAAAATTTAAAATTATGTTATATATAATATGAATATTAAAATTTAATTAGTTATTCATTTCAAATTTAAATTTTAAATTATTTATTATAAATAAAATTTAGAATATATAATTAATAATATATATATATATATATATATCTATCTATATATATCTTTATTATATTGTGATATTTTATAACTTTAAAGTTTTTAAAATTTAAATATGTATAATTATATATATAATATTAATAATTTTAATTAGTTATTTATTTAAATTTAATTTTAAAATTTATTTATATAAATAAATAATTTTTAATTTATATTTTTTTTTAATTTTATTTTACCGTGTAGGTTGTACCACTTTAAGTTTAGAATTTTGTTTTGAGAATGACAATTTTATTAATTTAAATTTGGTTATCAACGCAGGTGTGATAAACATGGAACCATTACAACATGAATCTAGTGAAGGAATAAATGTCAATAAAGATCCAAGATCTCCTTTATGGCAGTATGTGGAAATTCTTGGCAAAAACTCTAGTGGTGGTTCGTACAAATGGAGATGGAGATGTAGCGAATGTAATAGCATTCGAAATGGCTCATACACTAGGGTGAAGGCCCATCTCACTGGGCAAACTAACACAGGTGTGTTAGTATGCAATGGTCCAAATGGCCCAAATGGCCAACCTGGGACAGGTTTGAGTCCTGCAAAAGTTAGGTTTTATGCATCTTTGCAAGATGCTGCTGATAGGAAATTCAGCAAGGGAAACCTCCCTGTGCAAGCCTCTACAACCAAGTCGTCATTGCCATCTACACCAGCTCTCACAAGTAATAAAAGGCCTACTCTAGGACCTCTTGAAGCAGCGTTCAATAACCAGGGTAGAGAAGTTGCAGATGAGCATGTTGCTCGTTGCATCTATGCAAATGGACTAGCATTCAATTTGGTGCGCTCTCCTTATTGGCAACAAATGATTAAAGCAGTTAATGAAGCACCAAAAGGATACAAGAGCCCCGGGTATGAAAAGGTACGCACCACTTTGTTAACATCAGAAAGAAAATTTGTGGATAGACAATTACAATCAATCCATGATACATGGGCAGAAACAGGGGTGTCCATCGTTTCTGATGGATGGAGAGACCAAAGAAATCGCCCTTTAATTAATGTTATTGCAATTTGTCCCCAAGGAGCAATGTTTTTGAAGGCCATTGATTGCAGTGGAGTGGAAAAAGATGCAACGTTCATCTCGACAATTCTTATTGATGCAATAGAAAGTGTGGGATCACAAAATGTTGTCCAAGTTATCACAGACAATGCAAAGGTTTGTAAAGCAGCGGGCCTGATTGTGGAGGGTCAATACAATCACATATTTTGGACTCCATGTGCAGTGCATTCATTGAACCTTATGCTAGCCAAGATTGGTGAAATTGAGTGGATCAATGAAATATATGTAGCATCAAAGGAGATTCAAATGTTTATCACGAATCACTCAATGTCCCAAGCCATATATCGGAGTTTTGCAAAGTTGGAGCTACTAAAGGTACTCCAATTTTAATCAATGTTATGATTTATCATTATGCATTATGAGTTCTCAATTTTAATGTTCAATTTATTTTATGTCTGATTTAAGATTTTACTTTTCAATATGTTTATGTAGGTTGCCGAAACTCGTTTTGCTTCCCACACTTTAGTCATAAAGAGGCTTTTGGAGGTCAGACAAGCATTACAGGCAATGGTCATTGACCCTCTTTGGGAATCATGGAGGACTTCAACTTCTGATAGAGGACAAAGAATAAAGTATATCATTCTTGATGATGCATGGTGGGACAAGGTCCAATACCTTTTGCAGTTCACAGAACCAATTCTAACCATGATTAGGGCATTTGACACAGATATGCCTTGCTTGGGGGAAGTCTATGAAAACATAGATAGTATGTTGGAGAAAATACGGGAAATTATCAAAGCAAGTGAGCATGACCCCTTTGAAGTATTTTACAATGAAGTGAAAGACATAGTTACAAAAAGGTGGAACAAAATGACCACACCATTACACCTTTTGGCATATGCTCTACACCCCAAATATTACCATTCCAAAATATTGTCTTTACCTGGTAGAGCAGCGCCAAACAGAGATTCTGAAGTGGTACAGGGATATAAGACAGCTTTGAGGAAAATGTATAGGGAAGTTGGAATTGCAAAGGATGTACGTGATGAATTTGGAGCATTTGTACAATCCACTGGGATCTTTTCAGATCCAATAGCCATGGATGATCGGGGGCATATGGATCCTATTACTTGGTGGGGCTTCCATGGTGGAGATAGCACTTATCTCTCAACTCTAGCCACGAGGTTGTTATCGCAGGTTGCCAGTTCCTCATCCGCTGAGAGGAACTGGAGTACGTATGGCTTTATCCATTCGGTAAAGAGAAACAGATTGGGAGCAGCGAAGGTTGAGGATCTTGTATATGTCCATTCCAACCTTCGCCTTCTATCACATTCTACTTCAGAGTATAAAAAAGGTCCAAATAGGATGTGGGATGTGGAACCTGAGATATCTGACTTGAACATGACATTGAATGCCATGACTCACCTTAATCTACTTGAGGATGCTACACAACCACTTCCTACTTCTGCAACAACTTCTAACATTCCTGGCGCACGATCGTCTATTCATGATGTAGAGTTGCAATATGTAGATGATGATGATGTAGACCCATTTCATGATATGTAGACACACCTACTCTATATTATCATATTAATAAAGTGATCATTGATGAAACATTCATTTTGTTTTTACTACTATCATCTTTGTATGAGGCAAGATGCATCATTTTAGTGTTTAGATTCATAAATTGTCTAATTATTTTAGTTCTAATGTTGTGATTCATGAATGGTTTTGATTTTAAACATCAAATGTATTTTTTTAAATTTTTTAAAAAATATTATTATATATTTTTGTACTCGCCGTATCCGGATCCTGGCTTTTCAAAAATCCAACGGATCCGTATCCGGATCCGGATCCGGATCCTGGTAACTTAGCTCTGTGTGGCCTCTGGCTGCTTCTGTGTGGCCTCTAGTTGGCTCTGCGTCAACCCTCTCCCTACCTTTGTGCTGATGCTCCCGATTGTTAAAATTGGAAACTAGGGCCAAACTCCATGTGGGTCATCTTATTAATGGCAGCTGATATTTTTCTTGGATCCCTCTCATCGAGAGGTGTAGGATTGATCTAAAGATCATCCCATTCCGATAAGTATTCATAGAGTTATAAATTTATTTGTGTTATAAGACAATTTGTCAAAGTCGGCCAACAACCAAATAAACCCCACTTGTGCTCAACGTTTTAGTATAAAAAGGGGTGGCTTGTAAGTCATTTACACACACTCTTCTTGTGATCTCTTCCTCTCCACTTGTCTTTGGGTTTTGGTGGGAGGAGAGATCCTAAGAGTATACGCTGGCCTAAGTCTCATGATGCCCTCGCTGTAGTAAGGAGGATGCCCTCGCAGCAGTCTAGCCACAGTCAAAGGAGGAACATCTAGACGCAGTGAAAGGGAATATGCCATGCCCTAATCTGCATTCTAAGAGAGACCTTAACGCTGTCATAGAGGAGGGAAGAAGTCTAAACATTGACCTAAAGGGAGATGCCCTAATTACTGTTCTATATGAGATCAAGGCACAATCAAAAGAGAAGGCTCTACGTAGTCAAGGAGGGAGCTCTAATCCGCAGTTAAGGGTGGCCTTAATTCACTGTTAAAGAGGCCCTTATACATTGTCCTAAGGTGCCTTAATTCGCAGTCTGTTGAGCCCTTATTCACAGCTAAATAGTGATCCTATTCCTGCTCAACTGGGCCCTAATGCGCAGCTAAGAGGAGGTTCTATACACAGCTAATATAGGCACTAAATCAAGGCCCTAATCCGCAATTAAGAAAGGTCCTAATACGTTGTCCAAGAGATACTTATACGCAGTCCAGAAGGAGTCTTAATATGCTCTAAATAAAGGCCCTAATATGCTGCCTGAAGCAGCCCTTATCCATAGTCCCAAGGGAGCATTCATCCACTGTCAATGAAGCAACAAAGGTAGCCCTATAACGCAGCAAGGAAATTGCATGTTTGCTGTAGGTGACTGTGTGGTAAAGGAAGCTAATATAGACATGCCTTTAGTACTGTTTGATAAGCCATAATTATACATTAAAGGAAAGCGTTGAAGTTTGCTCCTTAGTGTTGTTGTGTTAATGATGTTTATGTAACTGTTTTGAGGACATTTACTTCAGAGTTGCTATGTGCTAGGCCATAGGCCATAGCATCATAGCAAGGGTTTCTTAGTGACTATGTGGAGGGTTGTTAAATGCTACAACTAGGCCGAATTTGAAGAAAGGAGGACGCAGGTCTGTGTGGGCAGTTTTAAGGTAAGGGAAAAAGTTGTTTTGGTTGGCTATAGGTGACAGTTAGTGCAAAATGATGACAGTATGTACAACAGCATGTATAGGTACAACTGTAATGATTGCAACATAGTGGAGGCAATATGTATAGCAGCATGTATAGGTACAACTGTAATGATTGCAGCATAGTGGAGGCAGTATGCACAACATCATGTATGGGTACAACTGGGAGTGGTGCAACATAGTGCACCATGATAGGTACAACCATGACTGGTTGCATTTCAGTGAATGGGTGCAACACAATGATGGGGGCAGCATGATGATGAGGTGCAACACAGTGAGGTGCAGTATGGTGATGGAGTCACCTTAGAGGATGTGTTGAAGCAGTCTGACTTCACCTAAGTTTAGATTAGCTACCTCATGTGACATCTTCTTAGAGAATATCTCTGCTCTTATTTTGATAAGTCAAAATGTTGACTTCTGATGTATATGTACTATCTCTCTCTCTACTGAACTATTGAAGATCATATAAGAAGAATTAACGAAGGGTTTCCCCACATTGGGGTTTGTCCCTGGCTAGCGCCACATCTTGTGTCCTTTTGTCTTGGCTTGTCTTCTACGATTTATATTTATGTTCTATCTGCAGTTTACTTTAATGCTGATGTGATTGCTAATCTGGAAAAGATATTAAGCTAACCGTGAAAATTGAAATAAATTGCCCTAGCAATAAAATACCTAAATTTAACATGGTATCAGAGCTGAGGTGAAGACAATGCCCAAGCAAGAGTGAAAGAGCAATCACCAAAGACAGTTGGGAAAGGACAAAAGGATCAATGGATTCCTTATCCCTCTTCAAATTCACCAAGGGTGAAATCGAAGCAGAGAACATTATACAGATGACTTGTTTCGCAATTATGCGAAGAAGTGTCTGGATGGCAGGGACACATCACTTGATGATGATAACAATCATTCCTTCAATGATTAATGTGGGTCATCAAGAAAACGATCAACTCTTGAGAGAAAGCAAGGAACCCTAGGTATGAAGAATCAAATGTTGTTTTTGATAAGATAAAGAAGTGTTATCTTGTATTGGCCCTCTCCTTCAAATTCTTTGGGAATCTGGCTTATTGATTGTAGTGCTTCAAGGCACTTCATTGAATACAAGGGTGCTCTCTCTCAAATTTGGTAGAGATGGAAACATTTGTGGGATTATACTTGGAGCGGATGCCACCTATCTCGGAAAGGGTGTTACCCCTCAAAGGGTAAGTCGATTCATTGACAAAATCTCTTTTATGTACCTGATCGTAAGAAGAACTTGGTGTCCATTTCGGCAATGGAAGTCAAAGGTTTCAAGGTGGCATTCATCGATGGAAAGGTGTGTGTTTGAAAATAGAATTTTCAAAAGATGCTTTTTCTCATGGGTTTAGGGTTGACAATTTGTATCAAGTTGCAAGATGGTCCATTGGGGATCATGTCAATTGACATATCTCATCTATAACATCGGAGGTCTACTTATGGGGCCCAACCCGATGTGAGTCAGATGGTGACAGGGATGCCTGAATTCAAGAAGAGCATGAAGGTACATGTCTGAGATGTACTGAAGGAAAATCCTACAAGGGGACCATTCCCCTCACGTAGCAGGTCCACAGGTTTGGAACAACTCGAGGAGTTTGAGATTCATGATCGGGAATCTCATGTATATAGGTGGAAGAAAGCCCTTTGTGGCTTGAAGCAAAACACCCCGGGCATAGTATGAGAGGATTGATAGTTGTCAGATGAAGCGGAGATTCACTAAGAGTGAAGCAGATCCAAACCATTGTTTGAAGGTTGTGGATGATAGACCTCTCATACCGGCACCTTCTAAGAACGATCTATTTCTGATATGTGTTGACCCTCTCACTTGTAGAAGTAAGAGGGAGTTGGATTCTAGATGTGGAATGGTAAACTGCAAGCCTGTGACTACCTCGAGGATCTTACCTTTCAGAAGTTATATGGTGATGATGCTAGACCAGATTTGGGAAATGCCTCTGAGTTTCATAAACTCATTTGCATTGATGTTCTTGGTGAACTTCCGTCTGGACATATGTTTTGCAGTTAGCATGATGAGCTCATATATGGTTGAGCCTTGCTGGATTGGTGCCAAGAATCTTCTGAGATATTTTCGGGGCACAATCTCTCATGGATTGAGATACACTGTCGGAAATGTGAAGTTTCATGATTATTCGAATGCTGATTGGGCAGGCAGTGTGGACGAAGATCACTTCTGAGTGCTGGTTCTCTTTGCACTCTGCTTCGATATCATGGATGAGCAAGAAGCGGAAGTCGGTTGCTATAAGCATCGCCGAGACCGAATACATAGCTACGAGTATGATCCCGTGTGAAGCTGCCTAGTTGTGGAAGGTCTTTAGCGAGCTGTTTGTACACATGATGAATACC
The DNA here is from genome assembly GCA_000404065.3 of Pinus taeda. Lineage (NCBI taxonomy): Eukaryota > Viridiplantae > Streptophyta > Pinopsida > Pinales > Pinaceae > Pinus > Pinus taeda. The sequence goes on along the minus strand of APFE030186165.1, from coordinate 25,309 downwards.
ACTATGGTTCTCTGTGACAATCAGGGGGGGATTCGATTGTTGAGGAATCCATATTTGATGATTGCTCCAGCAGATAGACATCAGATAATACCTTATCTAGGATATGCTAATTCGATGAGCAAGGAGTGTTATGCTCTTAACCTGCAAGATGATACAAGAATACCAAGTATGCGCAAAAATATACCCAGAACATAGAACAGTGAGAAATAACAGTAGGTATTTTATTATTCAGAAAGTAATGTTCAGAAAGTAATGTTCACTTGCCTCTTCGAGGGGGCAACCTCCAATAGAGCAGAGCTCGATTACAAAATAAGACACGATGCTCCTTGCAGGGAGTCTCTATCCTTTATATATGACTCATACATGCAATACCATGGAGCAATACCATGGTTCTTATTAATACCATCTATCTAATACCATGGCCCATTTGCAACTAATTGTGGTCCCGTCATTAAATGCGGGGTAACCACTTACAATTATTAATATGGGCTTTATTGACTATGACTCGATCCTACTACATAAATAAGGGGGTTAGGGTGGGACCCTAACATGCCCTCCCTCTCAAGAATAGCCTTGTCCTCAAGGCTGAAGCTGCGGAAACTGCTGAAGAATAGTGGCTGGTTCCCAGGTTGTATCTTCTGGAGAGGTGTCTTTCCACTTGACGAGGACTTCCTTGATCATGTGGCCACACAGGTGCCATTCTCGTGTGTCGAGGACCTGTCCAGGTTGGAGCCAGATTGACCCTTCTTCATCCAATTCAGGTAGACTGGTTTGAATTCTGCAATTGTTCCCAATCACTTTCTTGAGGCATGAGACAGAAAACTGGATGGATTTTTGCAGTGGGTGGCAAAGCTAGCTTGTAGGCCACTTCTCCAATGCGTTGAAGTACTCGATACGGTCCGTAGAATTTTGGAGATAGTTTTTGATAACCCTTGTCTTTGAGTGATGTTTGCTTATATGGTTGCAGCCTCAAAAATACCTGATCCCCTTCTTGAAATTGGTGTTCTGAGCGATGCTGATCTGCCTGTTGCTTCATGCGGTTTTGAGCTTGATGAAGATTCTCTCTAAGATGGGTGAGCATGGTTGTGCGGTTCTGTAGGAGTTGATCCACAGCTTGTACCTTTGAGCACCCCTTGATATAAGAAGTAGGGGAAGAAGGGAGTTGACCATAAACTGCTTCATAGGGAGTCACTGTGGTGGTGGCATGATAGTTGGCGTTATACCACCATTCAGCTAGAGGTAACCACTGTACCCAAAGATGTTGTTTTCTGAAGTGAAACACCTAAGGTAGGTTTCCAAACATTTGTTGACTGCTTCAGTTTGACCATCTGTTTGTGGATGATAGGAAGTACTGAGTTTTAGTTGGGTACCTGTAGCCTGAAGAGTTCCTGCCAAAAATTACTGGTGAAGATCGGGTCACGATCAGACACAATAGAAGTGGGCATGCCATGCAATTTGAAGATCTGATCCATGAAAGATTGAGCGACCAAAGTCAGTGTAAAAGGGTGCGGTAGGGCACAAAAATGAGCATACTTAGAAAGTCGGTCCACAACCACCATGATGACTGACTTGTTTCCTGACTTTGGAAGACCTGTAATGAAATCCATAGAAACCTCCGTCCATATTGATGCTGGGATGGGCAATGGTTGTAATGTGCCTGGTGCTTTGACTGTCCCCCCTTTGTGGCGCTAACAGACATCGCATTCCGCTACCAAAAGTAAGAATGTCTTTTTTCTTGCCTGTCCAAAAAAATGATCTTCTAGTGCGAGCATACGTCTTCTGAAAGCCTGAATGTCCTGCAGTGGGGGATGAGTGCAACTTCGCCAAAATGCGGCTTTTGAGGGTGGATGTTGGTGATATTACGACTCTGTCCTTGTAGCAGAGGATCTCATCCTGACACGAGTAGCCCTTGGTGGAATTTGGATCTGCCTGCAATTGAGTAATGAGTTGGGAGAGTCAGGGATGTGAAAACCATTCCCTGCGAGCCTCTTCAATCCATTCTGGAATGGGAATGGAAATTGCGAGCAGGGTACTTTCCTCCTCAAATTGGCAAGATAATGCATCTGCTACAATATTTTCGCACCCTTTCTTGTAAATGATCTCATAATCATATCCCAACATTTTGGCGAGCCATTTATTTTGTTGTGGTAAGGATAGGCGTTGCTCCAAAAAATATTTAAGACTGTGATGGTCTGTGCGGATTTGGAAACGTTGCCTCCAATAAGTAAGGTTGCCAGGTATCTACTGCATGTAGGATGGCCATCATTTCCTTCTCATAGGTAGATTGTCCTAGATTCTTTCCACTTAGTTGTTGGCTTGTGAAGGCCAAGGGTTGACCTTCCTGTATTAAGACCGCCCCAATACCCATACCCGAAGCATCACATTCAATGACAAAAGATTTGGTGAAGTCGGGTAGTGCTAAGACTGGAGTGGAACACATGGCATTTTTGAGTGCTGTAAAGGCCTGTTGTGCTTCATCATTCCAGAGGAATGAATTTTTCTTGAGGAGTTGAGTGAGGGGTTTCACAATGCAACCATAATTGCGGACAAATTTGCGATAGTAGCCTGTGAGACCCAAAAATCCTCTCAGGCTCTTCAAGGTCATAGGTTGAGGCCAATCCTGCATTGCCTGGATCTTTTTGGGGTCCACCCTGACACCTTCATGCTGCACAATGTGGCCCAAATACTCAACTTCTTCCATGCCAAAAGAACACTTGGACATCTTAACAAATAATTTATGCTTGCGGAGTAGTTGCAAAAGCAAATCTACATGCTGAAGATGTGCAACCCAAGTGCAACTGTAGATGAGGATGTCATCGAAGAAAACAAGGACAAATTTTCTGAGATATGGTTTGATGAGGTGGTTCATAAGGCTCTGAAAAGTAGATGGGGCGTTACAAAGACCGAATGGCATGACCAGGAACTCGTAATGGCCTTCATAAGTTCTGAAAGCAGTCTTTGGAATGTCGACTTCTTTCATGTGAATTTGGTGGTAGCCTAAGCGAAGATCCAACTTAGTGAAGAATTGAGCCCCATTTAGTTCATCCAGCAAATTATCAACAACCGGGATGGGAAATTTATCTTTGACTGTCAACTTATTGAGGGCCCTGAAGTCTGGACACATACGCCATTCCCCATCTTTCTTGAGCACCATGACCACCGGTGATGAATAAGGACTAATGCTGGGACGAATGACTCTTGCTTCCAAAAGTTCCTTGACTATTTTTTCTATTTCATTCTTTTGGGCGAACGGATATCTATATGGGCGCACATTTGGTGGTTGGGCTCCTGGGACCAAAGTGATGCTATGATCATGTTCCCCTCTCGAGGGTGGAAGCTCATGAGGCTTGTCAAAGACTGGCAGATGGTTATTTGAAATCTGTTGCATCTCAGGATGAATCGGGAGAGAATTGGGTTCGATGGCCTGGATGGCATTAAATTGAGCTATAACTCCATGATGGCCCTTTTTTAACAAATTTTCCATCCTATGTGAGTTGATGATAGAGGGAGCTCCCGCCTGGAGTTCGTGGAGGGTACGTGTGGAGTTTTTCTGCTTAAAGCTCATATATTACTCCTGGAAATCCATTGTGATTGGCCCAAGTGTGCGAAGCCATTCAACACCGAGGACAATGTCGCACCCTCCCATGTGTATGGTAAACATGTGGGTCTTCAACTGATAATCCCCCATTTGAAGTTTGACATTTTCACAGCGACCTTCACATTTCATTGTTCCCCCATCAGCAATTTGGACTTGGAAGTTAGAAACTGCTCGTACAAAACAATGCACTGCTTCCGTGACTCTTTGATGGATAAAATTATGTGTACTTCCACTATCAATCAAGTCTACTACTGGGCGGTGCTTAATAAAGCCTTTGATTTTGAGAGTTTGAGGTGAAGAAATCCCTGCCAAAGCATGCAGCGAAATAACTGGTTCGTCAGGGACATTGTCCTTCTGGTTGTCCTCTTCTTCCTCCTCAGGTTCCTCAAGTGGTGGGGCTTTCCTCCGATGAGCTGTAATCAGTAGCATCAATTTGAAAGAATTTGGGCTCCTTGCATTTATGACCCGGGGAGTATTTTTCATCACAGTAGTAACATAATCCCTGTTTTCTTCTTTCTGCCATTTCTGCAGGTGACACCTTTTGAACCTTAAGTGTTTGAGTAGTGCTGTGAGCCTGTGGGGGGCGACCCTTGGCGGTGAAATTTGGGCGATTGGACTGGGCCGCTAACGCACGTTCAACTTTACGAGCTACCTTGCAAGCCTCCGACCATGTGGGAGGGTGGTGCAGTCGGACGTGAGCTTGTATGGCCTCTTTAAGACCACTGATAAAGCATTCCGTGTAGAACGCATCTTGGAGACCCATAGTGCGGAAAGCTAAGGCTTCAAAGGCTGTAATATATTCCTCCACTGTGCCAGTCTGTCGGAGCTTAGTGAGACGACCCAAAAAAACAGAGTCATGGTCAAAGCGCTCTATAAGAGCTTTTTTGAAGGTGTCCCAAGTCAAGGGCCTTCCATTGCAATGTTGATGCCATTGCCACCATTGCCATCTTTCATTGTCTAAGTACATGCTCCCCACCATAAGTTGAGTCTCATTATCTAAGTTGCACGAAATGGGGAAATGGGAAGCGATACGAAATGCGACCTCCCCAAATTTTGGAAACAGGGAAACGCGAATATATATATATTAGGACATTTAAGAAATATGTGCAATCATAAAGCATATATGATACATTCTAATTTATTACATTATGATAAAATTGTCAATTGTCAACGCATGAACTATAAGTCTCTAAATTTACATCACATTTACTCATGAATGATCACAAAATGAAAATAGAAATATCCAAAATCAGCCACGAGAAATTTCTAATTTCTTGTCTTGTGCTTGATTGGGAGTCTCTTCCTACATAGTCGAACGACCTTAGTGCTCTTGATTAAATACAAGTTTCATACCGTAGTACCTTACATGCTCTTCATTATTGGGAGTCTCCCCTGCATAGAGGGCTTGGTTCTCTTGATTAAATACAAGTTCCATACCCTAGTACATGATAAAATCCAATGGAAACATTGCAATCTCCCTAATCCTGAAATCCTGGAAAACAGATAAGTCTGCTGGATTTTGAGTGAGATATAAAATTCTACTTTCTCCATATGAAATCTAATGAGGGCGAAACCACTCTCAAACATCTTGAGTCATTTCATGATAATGTTAAAAATTTAAGTAAAAGGATGGAAAAAGTGATATTCTCCTTTATTTTTCATTTCCATCCTTTTACTTTAAGAATTTAACATTACCATGAACTGCATATCGACACTAGGGCAAAAGTTCACTTTTATAACTTTAGACAGGGATCTAGAAGCAACTAGAAGTCACTAGGATAACCTAAAAATAAATTCGAAAACAAACTAAATTTAAAAAAAAACACAAGTAAAAAGCTGAAACGTGAGTCGTACGGCCCTGAAATGCATTTCAGGCTGTATTGGCCACGTTTCATTTCAGTTTCATGAAACGTGGCAGTACGGCCTGAAACGCATTTCAAGGCCGTACCAAACGCGTTTCAACGTTTCGTACCCGTTTCCGTACGGACACGCCCCCTTGCCCTACGTTTCCTACAACATAGCTCATTATCTAAGATGTAATTCAGATTGAAATACTGCTCCATTTGTGCTACCCATGCTGCCGGGTGAGAACCATCAAATTTATGCATATCCAGCTTGGGTGGTCGCAGACGGGATTGTTGGTGGGTGCCCCAGAGGTGAAGAGAGTGGCTAGACTCACCCTCACTGTGTTCATTGCCAATATACGCCTCCTCGCGGGCTTCCGCCTTGCCCTTAGAGAGTGCGTTAGTTATTGTTGTTAGCTGATCTTGGAGGTCTTTCAAGGATTGTTCAAGTTTGTTGATCTTCTCATTGGCCATAGCTTGAGCTCTAGTTTCTACCATGCACAATCCGATGTACTTGAAATTTGGGACCGCCCGATTTTTTTTTTTTTGGCACTAACAATTGAATGATACCACCTTGCTCAGCTCGTTGTCCTGATTCTTATGGGCTAGATCACCAATAAGCGCCTCGAGGGGTCTCAATTTTTTTTTTTTTTTAATATTCTTGTTTATTATTTTATAATTTTATTTTCTGAAAACTTCTAATGGAGTTTTACTCCTTGCTTAGGAATACTGCAGTAGCCGAATCCCCAAAATGTCAATGCTGCCAAAAGTCCTGCGAAAATCACGCTCCGGTATAGGAACCCACACAACTACTCAGATCTGGATGGCGGCTCTGCTGGATCTGAGAGATCTGAATGGCTGATCGGATAGATTTGAGTGGCGAAACAGATGGCTGCTGCAGATCTAATGGATCTAATAGATTTGAATGGCTGTTTTGTTAAATCTGAGCTGCGGGACTGATTTTTGCTGCTGCTGCAAACCCCACTTGCGAGATCTGATTTGGCAGAGATTATGTGTGATCCAGAGATAGAAAAGGGAAAACTATGGTCTCGAGGAGTGTTAGGTGCTACAGATTGCAATATACATAAGGGTCTGACAGTAGTACTCGACCCAACCTTTTAGGGCACTAACCAAGGAGGATCAACCGTACCCTTAGCCGTACAACCCGACTACCCTATCGTACGGGCGAGTAATCTCTCCAAGTGCTGTTCTCGGTGTACTGTAGCAGCAAGGCGGCTGACGTTTTATCTATGGCGAGGTTTCAAGGGAGCTAGGGGGCTTCAGATATACCAGAGGGTACTTGGAAGACAGTCTGTGCGCAGTTCTGTCTAATGCGCTACTACTCGAAGGGGTACCCACAGGGGTTACAAGGGAGTCCAACAAGCGTGACCACCTCTTGTATTTCTTGCGTGCATGCCTCCCCGAATCCGCAGGTTTATGTGCTCAACGACAGAGCCCGTGGTTTAAAGACGTTGGAACATGTCTCTGGACAAAATTTTTTTTTGCTAAAAAATGGAGATCCCATCGGCCCTGGAAAGCGCTCTGATACTACTTGTTATGCTTTTAACCTGCAAGACGATACAAGAATACCAAGTATGCGCATAAATATACCCTAAACATAGAACAGTGAGAAATAACAACATGTATTTTATTATTCCGAAAGTAATGTTCACTTGCCTCTTCGAGGGGACAACCTCCAATAGAGCAGAGCTCGATTACAAAATAAGACACGATGCTCCTCGCAGGGAGTCTCTATCCTTTATATATGACTCATACATCCAATACCATGGAGCAATACCATGGTTCTTATTAATACCATCTATCTAATACCATGGCCCATTTGCAACTAACTGTGGTCTTGTCATTAAATGCGGGTTAACCACTTACAATTATTAATATGGGCTTTATTGACTATGACTCGATCCTACTACATAAATAAGGGGGTTAGGGTGGGACCCTAACAAGGAGGCTCCATCGCATTGAGACTGATTTACAGGTCGTAGACATTTTGTCAAAACCTTGGGGAAAGGTCAAATTGGTGACTTTCCCGAACGGCTTGGAGTCGTTGAGAGCATAGCTCGATTACAAAATAAGACACGATGCTCCTCACAGGGAGTCTCTATCCTTTATATATGACTCATACATGCAATACCATGGTTCTTATTAATACCATCTATCTAATACCATGGCCCATTTGCAACTAACTGTGGTCCCGTCATTAAATGCGGGTTAACCACTTACAATTATTAATATGGGCTTTATTGACTATGACTCGATCCTACTACATAAATAAGGGGGTTAGGGTGGGACCCTAACAAGGAGGCTCCATCGCATTGAGACTGATGTACAGGTCGTAGACATTTTGTCAAAACCCTGGGGAAAGGTCAAATTGGTGACTTTCCCGAACGGCTTGGAGTTGTTGAGAGACCTTCTTACAAGGGTCTTGCATATTGCATGCATTGAGCGTTGAGAGCTTTGGGGGGCTTGGGGTACTTTTGGGTGCAACACGCGACCACAGGGCAACTCACCCTCCCCTTGTGGTGTGCTGTGTACTAGGTGAATGGCTCAGCCTTCCTTGTAACACCCCGTGGTGACTATGGAATAGGATGATTAATTCTCCTGTGGGCCGGGATGATTAGTTCTCCCGTGGCGACTGTGGTACAAGATGATTCGTTCTCCTGTGAACAGGATGATTAGTTCTCATGTCGAGGTATCCTACCCATGCAGTCTGGGACTCATGAGAAGTACCTTTCATCTGATCAATGAGCAGGGAAATGGGGTTAGGGACCATAGTAGTACTATTGATGAATGCATCGTTGTATCTACTGTACTCCCCATGCTAGGATGAGTTCCATTGATCTGGGATCATTATGAGTGGTTTGAGACACTCTTGTGATATTGATTTGGGATCAATAAAACTGACTTCGGGTCAGTAAGAGTGGTATGACACACTCTCCTCATATGAATCTGACTTCGGGTCAATAAAGAATGGTATGAGACATTCTCGATCAAGTCTTCTTCTTCATGGTTCAACAGAGTAGAGCAAAGCAGTGCAGGGCACTGATGTTAGAGATAGTACAGTCGGACAGATGGATCAGTGGATGGAGTTCTCCCTAGTTGAGAGGGAGTGTTAAAATTGGCAACTAGAGCCAAATTCCATGTGGGTCATCTTATTAATGGCAATTGGTATTTTTCATTGGATCCCTCTCAGCGAGAGGTGTAGGATTGATCTAAAGATCATCCCATTTCGATAAGTATTCATAGAGTTATGAATTTATTTGTGTTATAAGACAATTCGTCAAGGTCAACCAACAACCAAATAAACCCCTCTTGTGCTCAACGTTTTAGTATAAAAAGGGGTGGTTTGCAAGTCATTTGCACACATTCTTCTTGTGATCTCTTCCTCTCCACTTGTCTTTGGGTTTTGGTGGGAGGAGAGATCCTAAGAGTATACGCTGGCCTAAGTCTCATGATGCCCTAGCCGCAGTAAGGAGGATGCCCTAGCAGCAATCTGGCTGCAGTCAAAGGAGGAACATCTAGACGCAGTCAAAGGGAATATGCCATGCCCTAATCTGCATTCTGAGAGAGACCTTAATGCTGTCATGGAGGAGAGAAGAAGTCTACACGCTGACCTAAAGGGAGATGCCTTAACTGCTGTTCTATACGAGATCAAAGCACAGTCAAAAGAGAAGCCTCTACGCAGTCAAGGAGGGAGCTCGAATCTGTAGTTAAGGGTGGCCCTAATTCACTGTTAACGAGGCCCTTATACGTTGTCCTAAGGTGCCTTAATCCGCATTCTGTTGAGCCCTTATTCACAACTAAACAGTGATCCTATTTCGCAGCAATTGGGCCCTAATACGCAGCTAAGAAGAGGTTCTATAGGCCCTAAATCAAGGCCCTAATCCACAGTTAAGAAAGGTCCTAATACACTGTCCAAGAGATACTTATACATAGTCCAGAAGGAGCCTTAATATGCTGTTAATGAAGGCCCTAATACACTGCCTGAAGCAGCCCTTATCCACAGTCCTAAGGGAGCATTTATCCACTGTCAATGAAACAACAAAGGTAGCCCTATAACGTAGCAAGGAAATTGCATGTTTGCTGTAGGTGACTGTGTGATAAAGGAAGCTGATATAGACATGCCTTCAGGACTGTTTGATAAGCCATAGTTATACAGTAAAGGAAAGCGTTGAAGTCTGCTCCTTAGTGTTGCTACGTTCATGATGTTTATGTAACTGTTTTGAGGACATTTACTTCAGAGTTGCTATGTGCTAGGCCATAGGCCATAACATGATAGCAAGGGTTTCTTAATGATTGCGTGGACGGTTGTTAAATGCTACAGCTAGTTCGAATTTTAAGAAAGGAGGACACAGGTCTGTGTGGGCAGTTTTAAGGTAAGGGAAAAAGCTGTTTTGGTTGGCTGTAGGTGACAGTTAGTGCAACAACATGATGACAGTATGTACAGCAGCATGTATAGGTACAACTGTAATGATTGCAGCATAGTGGAGGCAGTGTGTACAGCAGCATGTATAGGTACAACTATAATGATTGTAGCATAGTGGAGGCAGTATGTACAGTAGCATGTCTGGGTACAACTGTGACTCGTGAGTGGTGCAGCATAGTGCACCATGATGGGTACAACCATGACTGGTTTCATCTCAGTGATAAGAGCAGCTCAGTGAATGTGTGCAACACAGTGACGGGCGCAGCATGATGATGAGGTGCAGCACAGTGAGGTGCAGTATGGTGATGGAGTCACCTTAGAGGATCTGTTGAAGTAGTCTGCCTTCACCTAAGTACAGATCAGCTACCTCATGTGACATCTTCTTAGAGAAGATCTCTGCTCTTATTTTGATAAGTTAAAATGTTGACTTCTGATGTATATGTACTATCTCTCTCTCTGCTGAACTATTGAAGATCATATAAGAAGAATTGACAAAGGCTTTATCCACATTGGGGTTGACAAAGGCTTTATCCACATTGGGGTTTGTCCCTTGCTAGCGCCACATCTTGTGTCCTCTTGTCTTTGCTTGTCTTTTGCGATTTATATTTATGTTCTATCTGCAGTTTACTTTAATGTTGATGTGATTGCTAATCTGGAAAAGATATTAAGCTAACTGTGAAAATTGAAATAAATTGCTCTAGCATAGAACATACCTAAATTTAACACCGGTACTATCTCTGCCTCTCTGCTACTGCATTCATTGCCCCTCAGCTGCAACTCTGATAACTCCTTCGATTTCCTCAGCAAGCCTTGCCCCCAGAAAATCGAATTCTTGATCAACTCGATGTGTTCTCCAAGTGACCCTCAAGCCTTCTCTTATACTTTTCTTGTTGACAAATCAACGACCGAGATTAAGTCCATAATCAACGGCTAAGATTAGGTCTGGCTTGATCCATGACTTTTCGACCATTCTAACTCAGTTTTATATTAATTCACATTAATATTTTATTTTCCCTAAGTTTAGACTTAGGGACTCCATTAAAAATATTAATTATTTTAATATCTCCCAAACTGGTTAGATTCTGCCCAGACCATTTCTCGGTCTTGGAGATCTCATGTGTTTTAGCCTCTCCCCCAATTTTCGTGGCTAGAGCACATCCGATGCTACCCCAAATCAACACTCCCTCTTAGCGAGGATTGTGCTCTAGTAATACTCCTCACTGAGCATCACCTTGATCATCTGGCATCGGTCCCTGTGATGATGCTAGGCCTGTTGCCCAACATCCTCTGCACTGCTGCATCATGTACTGTTGCCCATGGCCTTGCCACTGCCACTGCTGCATCCGTATGGCGGCTCCCTCTGCGTCAGTGCTGCTGCCCATGGCCCTGCCACTGCCACTGCTGTATTTGCATTACAACTCCTCTCATCATGGTGCATCGTGTTGCCCATAGCACTGCCACTGCTAACTGCTGCACTGCAACTCAGTGACTGAGGAGTAAGTAACCGATCTCCCAACTCTGATATCTCTGTCAGGCTAGAAGTACTCCCAATGCTAAAGCTCCCTCTGTCGATGACAAGTGCTCCCTCTCTGACCTCTGCGCTGCTACAACAACTCTATGCATCTCGCACTGCTGCTTCACGCTGTCTTGGGACTCCTACACTGTAGCTCCCTCTGCCGCTCCATCCACATCCATCTATCGACATCTGCCAGTCCTACTGCTACTCTTCGGGGCTCCCGTAGCAAGGTATAATCCAAGAGGTTGGTTACCTCGAGGATCCTGCCCCTTATCGCTTGTAGCCCGTCTGACTACAGCTCGATGTCTCCCCACTTCCTCTCAAGTGGCGAATGAGCACCCATGGCATAGTCATCATTTGTCTCCACTTCTTTCTCCGTCTTTGCTGGCGCAGCCTTGGTCTCAAAAGCCTCTCCCTTGCTCTTCTTCCTCGGACACTAGCTCGCATAGTGGTCCAGTTCCCCATAATGGAAGCACTTGACCTTAGAGAGGTCCTTCTTCTTTCGTTTCTCCTGCTTTCCCGCAGATGCTAGGGCAACATCCTCCTCTTCCTCCTTCTTGATTTTGACCCCCTTGCCGCTGCTTCCTACCTTGGGTAGCCTTCTGATCTCTTCTTGACGAAGAGCTGCCCACAGTTCCTCCCATTCTGGAAGGGTTGACCTGCCCAATGCTCTGGACAAATACTTCCCAGTCCTGTGAGACTGCGTTAATTGCGGTCCTCACCAACATCTCCTCATCCGGTGTGGCCCCTATGGAAGTCAACTAGCTCCAGATCTCCTTCAATCGACTGAGGAAGGTATCTATCTACTCTCCCTTTTGCATCTAGTATGACCGCAACTGATTTTCTAGAAGCATCTTCCTCTGCACGGAAGTATGTTGATACAATTTCGTCAAGGCCTCCCACATCGCATTTGCTGTGTCCTTTTCCGAAATATGTGGTACTACATGGTTCTTGACCTCGTCAAGGATGATGCTCTTGGCCCTCGCCATTGCCGCCTCGTACATTTCGTTCTTAGCCGGGTCAACTGGGATCGCTATTGTTTTCAAGGCGAAGTGCTTGAGACGATTCTTGTCTAGAACGAACAAGATCCTGGCCTTCCAGACTATGAAGTTTGAGGCTTTGTCCAGTGTATCCTGATCTCTCACCCCATTCACTGCCATTTCGCTACTCCTCTTTCGACTCTTTCGATTCTCTCTACTGTCCTCCTGGAAGTTCTCTGTGTGACTCCCTCTGAGCCCTGGAAACCCTTCTGCCAATGTCGAGATGCCCCATTTCGACCGTTAGTGCAGCGACACTACTGATCCGGATTTCTTGGCTAGAATTCCTTGGCAACAACTCCATCCTCCTTGGTCTTGCCCTATTAGGTACTGTTCTGACCAGAGTACCCCACCAGCTTCACTTCGCAACTTACCCACAACCTCCTATGCCCCAATAGTCTGAAGGTTAGAGCCTCTAGGCTTTGCACAATCTCGACACCAACAAAATCCGCATCTCCTGGCCACAGACGTCAATCCTTCCTGACTGAGAAAGATGATTGAGCACTGCATAAGTTAGGTCTGCTCCTCTCTGCCACTGTGCTGATCCTTTTCCTTGCTCGAGTTAATGATGCAGGCATTGCGTCACCCCTTCCTTGTTGCTTTTCTGCTGGGAATAACTTCTGTCACTCGGGATAGCTGTTTCTGCTATTGTTGCTTTGCTCAGTTGATGCCCTCAGTTATTTTGTGATTTGCAACCACGCTTCGATATACCGTGTTGGAATTTCTAAATCTATCCATTAGAAATTCTCACTGTACTATCTGATTTACTTCTTCCTACTTGTTCTGTTAATTAACAAGTTATTTACCATGTAAATACTGAAAATAAATACAAGTACAGTCTCAAGTTCAACACATACAAATCATCAACTGAAGGAAACAAGCACACAAGTGACACCGTTATTTTTGGATTAATGCCCCCGAAAAAACCCAATGCAGGAAAACCGGTGCAACTATCTGAGGGTTTTATTATTAAGCAGTTTCAGAATACAATTTGGGTGCCAGAAATGGCTCGCCCAACAGAGAATGCCCTCGGCAGTAGTACCTCTTAGTCGGAGACAGATATTCTGGCTAAATCACCAGATGAATGATCCCACAACAACACTGCAACACTTCTGTTGCTCTCTGTCACCTTGATAGGGATTGAGTCACCCTATCCAGCGCTCAGCTCCAATTTGCCCCACAAAATCTCCCAGCGTCAGCCTCTAGGGTTTGCGTTAGCCTCTCTGGCCCAGTGTCAGCCTTTTGGGGCTCTGCTTTAGCCTCTGGAGCCTCTGCGTCTCCCATGTTGGCCCTCCTCAGGCTCTGCATAGCTCCTGGCTGCCTCTGCATGGTCTCTGGCTCCTTTTGCGTGGCCTCTAGCTGGATCTGCATCAACCCTCTCTCAGCTTTTGCGTTGATGCTCCCAGTGCTATCTCTGCCCCTCTGCTACAGCATTCACTGCCCCTCAGTTGCAACTCTGATCACTCCTTCGATTTCGTCAGCAAGCCCTGCCCCAAAAAATCGAATTCTTGATCAACTCGGTGTGTTCTCCAAGTGATCCTCAAGCCTTCTCTTATACTTTTCTTGTTCACAATTCAACGGCCGAGATTAAGTCCTTAATCAACAGCTAATATTAGATCTGGCTTGATCCATGACTTTTGGACCATTCTAACTTAGTTTTATATTAATTATTTTAATATCTCCCAAACTGGTTAGATTCTGCCCAAACCATTTATCGGTCTTGGAGATCTCATGTGCTTTAGCCTCTCCACCAATTTTCGTGGCTAGAGCACATCCGATGCTACCCCAAATCAACAATGGAGTTTCGAGGCAAAGAGGTGATGGTGAAAGGAGTAATAGGGTTGTAGATAACATGAAGAAAATGCTACAAGATAAGTTAGTTCTAGATGAATACTGGGCTGAAGTGATGAATATGAAATATATTTGCTGAATAGGAGACTTTTAAACAAAGTGGCAAAAGAAGTCACACCCGAGGATGCTTAGACTGGTGTGAAACCGAAGGTAAGCCATTTAAAAATCTTTGGTTAAGTTGCTTATGATGTCACTACACTTAGGAAATTGTTATTTGTTGGGTATGCTGTCAAAATAAAGGAATATAGGTTTGTGGAACCTTGCAAAAAATGAGGTTGTTGTACACAGGCGCGCTACAATAAATGAAAATTCTGATTTGAATCAGAATGATGATCATTGGTTTGAGGATGATGAATCAACATACTTGCAAGGAAGTGAAATGCTGAAGGTTGAGCAATTATCAGCAGCTAGCACAAAAGGAAGATAGGCTCCAGTAATCCATTGATGTTAGTGGAAGGTTTGAAGATATGCCGAAAGAAGAGCTCCAAAATCCGTTGATTGAAGGCAAAGGTGAAGGTGGAATGCCGGAGAAGCTAGATGTCTATGGATTAGTCCCAACTATGGCGAAACGATATGATTAGTGGATAGGTGTAAAGAGGTCACATGATCAGATACAAGTGGTTGTGGTTCAATGCCATTAGGTGTAGGTTACAGGTGTGGATGAGGTTCTTTACAGAGTATTTTAGGCTTTAAAGGCTTGGTTTGTGATTTTTGTAACACTTTGCACCTAGGTGTGGAAGATGACAACTTGTTGAAGATCAAATCAGCTTCTACATCTGTGGTAAATGGGTTTAAATATTAAGCCAACATTGACTCTTAATTGACTGAAGAATCAAGGCTTGATCAAATGGTTGGTGAGGTGTTTTATGTTACATCAGCCATGTTAGTTATATGTCATGCAGTGGACATTTTTGCTCATTTAGTGACAACTTCAAACTCTGCTTTTTGGAGCACATTTAAGAGTTGTGCTGTAGACATTTTTGACATGTTTGGTTTGTATTATAGGACAGACACTTGTTCTCCATCCGATCATTAAGGGAGGGTGTTAGAGTTAGCATATAGTCATGGTGATACAATGAAGTTATAATGTACTTTAGGGTGGCAATTAAGTGGCTTATGTCACATGTCATAAATAGAATTGAGTTAAATTAGGTTAGATCTTAATAAAGTAGTTGTATAGGATTTTGGTACGAGAGATTGTATCCCTTATATGTATTATCATCCACACCATATTGTAAATATATGAAATGAATTACCTGAAATGATATCTAATTCCTGACAGACACTTTCTCAAAACATCTTGACAGTGTTGGACAATTTATTCATTTTCTAAAAGTTGCTTTCAATAGTGAAAAACAGATCATGCTTTAGGGAAATATCTGTTATTTTCTGTGCCAACATAATTGGGGCTTAAGATAGCAATAAAGTCCATGTGTGCAAATAGAATTGAGACCCTAATAGTACAAGGAATTTTTTGATTGTTCAGGATTTAGAAGTTGAACATTGAAAGAATTCTATTCTTGTGATTGACAGGTTTGTTGAGCTCCTGTGGCAACTTTCTGCACATGCTCTACGTGAAGTTCATAAGCGGACTTTTACTGCTGATGTAGCCTCTAATCCTTTGCCAGCTTCATTAGCGGATGTGGTAAATCAGAGTTCACATGCATCAGCACTACTTACTGTAACAAAGGTATTGTTCACGATAAAGCTTGTTGCTTCTGTCATGCAGTTTTTTGAATCAGGCTTTCAATGTGGAGGATGAATTTGTTGAACTATGCTATTTATAGGTTTGTATCTTTGTCAAGAGGCATTATTGTTGGTTATGACAATGGAAGTAAAATATCAACTATTTATCAAAAGTGTTTGTTAACATGTTTTGGCTTGTTTGAATCAAGAGTCAAGAAAATACATAGAAGAAACACACTTTTGCTTCATTTGGGTCTGAGTCTATATCATTGCCATAGCATTGGTCCCCATGTTTGCAGCATTATCATGGCTCCTAATAATCATGAAAACAAAATGTCATCATTCAGCACAGAGAAGTCTGGAAATACTAGTCCTTCCTCCCTAGGCCTCTTGTGATTATGACCACATTGATTGACAAAGAGTCACAAAGTCTACACACCATAAATAAGTGATTAACCATACATGTTCATTTCCATGCCTATCATCTAGCATTGCTACTTGCAACATTTTTATACCACTATTTATAGTACATGGATGTAACTCCTCCTTTAGTTCTGCAACTTATAAAGGCCTATTGGAGCTTTCGCATAACTATTTGGCTATCACCTAGCTATTTAATTTTTACAGATTGGCATTAATCAATGCATAAAACAGGTTAAACTATCTTATAAGAACTGATGACATTGCCCAGCAGCAAGCAGCGAGGTGATTGGGCTTGTACTAATGCGTAGACCTGTGGTCAAACTCTAGGTCTGTGTTGAGTTCACACTTTCTCAGGAAAATTTTCCCTTGTCATGTTTACTGTTTGAGGATATATTGAGTACCACAAAATATTGAGTTTTCTAGCATATTGGTTTTCCAACGTTGGTTGTCCTGCTGTGATCTGTTTGAAATGCTGAGTTTACTGCCAGGACAGTAATAGAGCTAACATTCTATTTAGATATGTTAATCATTTTCTGGTACCAGTGTTAGACACCTAATCCTTAAGGATTTGCTGAATTGTGAATTTTTTGTAAATATGTAAATAGGAGAAATCTGAATAGTCAGAATAGGAAGAGACATTGACCTTGGCAGTTGAAACTTGAAACCCAAGATCACAAGTCATCGTATACATATCTATCCTGGAATTAGTGGAAAATTAATGAAGGTTGCAGTTTTTCCTTTAAGCAATCTCCAACAGTGGTATCAGAGCTGGTGTAACTCCATTCTTTCTTTACTGGACTGTTTCTCTCTGCATTTCTGTCTCTGCAGGCCTGACTTTTGAGAAACTGTAACTCCTCTGTCCGTGTTGAAGAAACCATGACTCCTCTCTCTCTTCATTGAAGAAACCACCAATTCTATCTCTGTATTGAAGAAACCGTAACTCCTCTCTCTCTGCATTGAAGAAACTGTCCAATGGCCCATTCTATCTTTGCATATCTCATGGACTTGACCTTAAAATGCACTTAAGGATCGACAGGAACAAATAAGTTATGTTGAAATCAACAATTCAGTAATGAGATCCATCAAGGATTGGTGGAGATTTTTTGATGCTTTGAAATTAAGATGTCTTTTGATCAGATACCATTGTCTTCACCAGCTTTTGGCTCTCATTGTTGAGCCCCTTTTGGTTGGCTCTGAGTGTTTCTGTTGAAAGCTATTTGACTTGGCATCGCATGGGACAAGAGATCGAATTAAACGACTTGGTATTACATTTGAGCAGAAATTGAATGTTGAAAAGTAGTGAAGGAATGGATTCCTTGATTTGTGCCTTAAATCAAGGAATCGAATTTGTATTCTCCTTAGTCATGAATGAGTTCCAGTGATGTGGACGAGTTCAAGAAGCAGTTTGACTAGTGTGAGCT
The DNA here is from genome assembly GCA_000404065.3 of Pinus taeda. Lineage (NCBI taxonomy): Eukaryota > Viridiplantae > Streptophyta > Pinopsida > Pinales > Pinaceae > Pinus > Pinus taeda. The sequence continues at coordinate 7,489 of APFE030186165.1, read as the reverse complement.
TGTGGAAGACCGAGTTAATTGTATTCTAGTGTGAGATCGTTTGGCAACTAAAAGAATTAGTGGAGTTAGCCTCTTAAATTTTAGGAGGGACTAGTTAACAACTTGTGTTGACTTTTGTTAACTAGAAAAGCACCAGTTCGACTTCCCAAACATATAACTTACTAACAATAGCCAAATCGAAGTGCTTAAAAGGAGGTTGAAGGCATACCTTGTATTCATAATTGAGCATGAGTTTGTGAGCTTGTGAAGGGAACGAGCCAAGAAGTTTTTCTTGTGCGATTTATTGGAGGAACTTTTCCCTTGGAAGTGCGCACGAAAAAAGGAAGAACTTCCTACTTTTTAGGGCCAGGAATGCGCTAGGAAAAAGGGGCCTATTTCCTAAGGAATGCGCAAGGATTTTGGGCAGAGTGTGGGCTGGTTAAGGGAAGCAGATCAGCATTCTTGCAAGGTTGTTTCAAGCCTAGTTCAAGGCTGAGAGATCAGTTTATATTCTCTATTGAAGCAGGGTTACTTGTAAGACATCTGTAGCTTATTCCTATTCAATAAAATTCTCAAACAAGCGAGGGTTTTCCCAGTTGGGTTCCCTAGAGAATTGTTGTGTTTTATTGTGTGAATTTGTGCAATTATTTCTGTTCCTACTCCGCTACAATTCTGTATCTATGTGAAAAGAAAATTTCGTTTTCATATTGTTCATATTAGTAGATCATAATTTTGTGGAAATTCTACATGGTATCAGAGCTGTGAACATAAATCAATCAACACATAGTCTTCAAGGTTGAAAGATGACAACTCACACATGATTAGGATTGTGAGGGCAGAATAGACTGGATGGCTCTTCAAATTTTGGTGTTTGGAAGGTCTGGATATTGTTCTTGTTGGATGAGTTTGGGCTGAAGACCAAGAGAATGAACTTGGATGGATTTTGGGATCATGTAGTCCCTCATGTTGCAGGTAACAATACAACTAAGGACATGTGGGATGCCTTAGTCAAGCTCTACCAGAATTCTTCTGAGAACCGGAAGATGGTCCTCAAAGAGAAGCTGAGGACAATCAAGATGCAAAAGGGTGAGTGCATGTCTATCTCACTAGAATTCAAGAAGTTTGTGATGAGCTAGCAGCTGTTGGAGAGCAACCCATGGACACAGAGCTAGTGCGTGTGGGTCTGAATGGGTTTACCAAAGATTGGCATACCTTTGTTCAAAACATTACTGGACGAGATAAGTTGCCAAATTGGGAACGCCTATGGAGTGAATTCCTTCAGGAGGAGCTAATGCTCAGACTAATAGCAACAGTGGAAAGGGTTCCAAGTTTGAGGAGGAGGGAAATCTTGCTCTTGCAGGAAAATTCAAAGGCAAGAAAAGTAAGGGGAAGAGCGAGAACAATCAGAAGAATGACAAGAAGAAGAAGGATCTAGATTCTAAGTAAGATCAAGTGCTTCCATTGTCACGAGTTTGGGCACTTTGCTTCTAAGTGTCCTAACTGGAAGAAGAAGGGGTTGAACAAGGAGCATGTAGTTGCATCAACTAAGGTAGATGAGTTTGTCTCTTAGTTTGAGAAGGACTTCTCATTGATAGGTTGCATGGCAAGCTCAGTAAGGAGCAACATGCGATATATTGATTTTGGAGCCTCTTTCCATATGACTGGAAATCGAGAGTATTTCAGCCAACTGGATGAGAAGGATATGCATGTGAATGTCGAGCTTGGAGATTATGGCAAGTATGCTACCGAGGGAGTTGGTACTGTCAGCTTTGAGAGGGAGGCAAGTAATACTCTTCATCTCAAAGATGTTCTCTATGTTCTAGGGCTGAAGAAGAACTTGGTTTCAGTAGCTATCCTTGAGGATAAAGGATGTGATGTCATCTTCAATAAAGGTAAGGCTTACCTCAAGCATCTAGCTTTAGGGAGAGTGAAGTAGATAGGTGTGAGGGCGAAGAATCTCTACAAGTTACAGGTAGAGGCAAACGCATCCTTGAGCAATAAGGCAGGATGTGTAGATGTGGGTTAACTTTGGCACAGGCGCATGGGACACTTGCATCATGGTGCGCTGAAGATTCTTTAGTAGATTGCCAAAAGATTACTAGCAGGCGGCCTTGACAAGAGTGGAATGTGGAAGGGTGCATGCATGGCAAGTATGCCAAGTCTTCTTTCCATAGTTAGGAAAACAGAGCCAAAGGGATTTTGGAGTTGGTTCATTAAGATGTGTGTGGGTCCTTTTCGTCACCATCACTGATGAGGCACAGGTATTATATTACTTTCATTGATGATTTTCTCGGAAAACTTGGATTTATTTTATGAAAAAGAAAGATGAAGTCTTAAATAGGTTCATGGAGCTTAAGGCCTTGGTAGAGAAGCAGGCCGGGAAGAAAATCAAGGCAGTGAGAAGTGACAATGGTGGAGAATATATCTCCAATGCCTTTAAGGAGTTTTGTGCAAAGGAATGTATTAGTAGAGAGTTGATAGCACCTCATAACCCTCAGTAGAATGGGGTGGCTGAGAGGAAGAACACGAGTATTGTTGGAGCAGCCATGGCTATGTTGTATGATCAGGATCCACCTAGGGTCTTGTGGACAAAAGCATGCAACACTGCAATATTTTTGCAAAACATGAGTCCACATAGGGTGCTTGGATGAGTCACACCAGAGGAGGCTTTCATAGGCAAGATGCTTGATGTTTCACACAGTGTTGATAATATCGGTATCGGGAAAATATCGGCGAGGGTCCAGAAAATATCTTATCGGCAATATCGGCGAAAATATCGGCAAAATATCGGCAAGCATAAAAAATGCATAATATATTCATTTTTTTCATATTTTTAAACATATAAAGCAATAACAACATGAAATAAACACATTGGCACATAAATATGAAGAAAACACTGATATATATGATGTCAAATAGAAATGATATATCAAAGGCGATACCAAATCCTGCTGATCCCTGATAATTGTCCATTCAAGGACTCAAATGTGGAGAACCAATACAAAATAACATCACATATATAAAAGTATCTCATCATCATGAGTTACATGTAGCATAACAAAAAAAACTAGCTAGTAGCAGCTATCTATCTACTGCCCTCTCCCCCTTTTACGGGAAAACATCAGGGGCTGTTTGCCAGGCCTACCCCTAGTAGTAGAAGGCCCTGACTCTGCATCTGCACCTAATGTCAAATAATGAGTGGTAGGCATGGAGCTATGCTCTCCTATATCTATAGCAGATGGTGTTGATGCTGATGCTCCCACAGTGTCCTCCTCCTCCTGCTCCTCTTGCTCCTCCTCTAAGTGCTGCTGCTCCTCTGACTCCGAGTCCTCCTCTTGCTGCCCCTGCTCTAATGGATCATCTGCCACTGGCTCTAACCATGAAGGTGACTCCTCCAATATGGGCTCCTCAGACTCCACCCTCCACGGAGACAATACATCAATATTGTCTAAGGAAATGGCATATGGATCAATTGGTGATTCTATTTGCCTCACTCGAAGTCGGATGTTGTAATGCACATACACCAAATCGTTGAGGCGTGTGAACTCCAACCTGTAAGAGTGTCAAAAAAGTAATGAGTCTTGAATCTTGACTCTTGACACTTGAAGGTCATAAATTAAAAATTAAAAATTACAATAAGTGTAATTGCTCAACTGAAGGCTTGAGTTCAAAGTTATACCTATTGTGCTTTTTGGCGTGTATTTTCTCAAACACACTCCAATTGCGCTCACACCCTGAAGAGCTACATGTTTGACTCAAGATTCGTATAGCCAATTTTTGCAAATTTGGTGACCTTGCACCATAGCTTCGCCACCAAATATCTACAACAAAATAATGAAATAAAAAAATCAAAAACATAAAAGTTAAAACTTAAAACATATTTAAATTCAAATTTCTAATTTCTAATGAGTGATGACTTGTCACTTACGTGGCATGAAGAGGGTCCTTTCCCTAATAGCATCATCAAAGCCAAATAGGCCAACACAATCCCGATAAGACTGTGTATCTCGCAATTGATTTCATGCTACCGAAGCTTCAGGTCAGTACCACTCCTCTGAATACAGGTATGGAGCCCTTCCATCACCTCCATTCAAAATCAAAGTTGCATTGTATGGAAAATGCGGGGTTGAGGAAGAGTGCTGCTGCATGAATGGGTCGATGAAGCATCCCTGTCCACCGACTATCAATCACATCCCATAACACCATCTGCCTATGAAGGCCAGCAGAACCCTTGTCTGCATAATAGGAACGAATGGCCTCCTTGGCCCTATCCATGCCCTCATACAAATAAGCCATTGCAGGCTTCTCTCCATCCACCAATCTAAAAACCTTTACTATAGGTTCGCTAACTGCACATGCTTCTTCTACTCCATGCCAAAATGTCTCAGAGTACACCATTTTTTCAATGGCTTTCCCTTCAGGTCTCCTGTTGTATCTAGAATTACGCCAATCATCAGACACAAACATTTGCATCAACTCGAACTGACATCGAAGCAAAGACTGAAGAGTAATAAAGGTTGTGGCAAAACGTGTGATGGCAGGATGTCGCAACTCCTTGTTTTTAGTGTACCTCCTCATAAGGCTAAGAACAAAAGCATGGTTATAAATAAACTTGGGGATGCTCCTAGCCATATCAACTGCCTCCTTGATGAAGGAGAGTTTCCCCATATCCTCAAGCAACAAATCGAGACAATGCGCTGCACATGGAGTCCAGAACAATGTGGGATGCCTCTCCATAAGCATTCTGCCGGCAGACACATAACTAGCTGCATTGTCTGTTATGACTTGCACCACATTCTGCACACCAATCTCCCGAATGAACCCATCTAACAACTCACATATCGTTGGTGCATCTTTGATATGTTCTGATGCATCCAACGATTTAATAAACATGGTACCTTTGGGACAATGTACCAAGAAATTTAGAAGGGTCCTACCCTTCCTATCTGTCCAACCATCGGACATCACTGTGCATCCAGTGGCTCCCCATGTCTTTTTCAACTCCGCCAATCTAGAGTTGATGTCCTGTTTTTCTGCTTGAAGAATTGGCCCCCGCAACTCCTCATATGTGGCACTTTTGTACCCTGGGCCCACAACAACAATAGCATCACACATTGGCTGCCAATATGGATTGGTTTTTGTGATGCTGAGAGGTAAGTCGCTCCAAAAAATAACCCTCCCCATGAGTCTATCTGCTTCTTGCTTCTCCTTTTTATAAAGCGATTTTATGCCAGGTTGTGCTCCAAAACCTGTTCGTGGAACAAAAAATGATGACCTTGCACTTACACTAGGAGTACCATGTGATGGTGTGCCAGTTGTGGAGCCCCTCCCACTAAGCCCAAATCCGGAGCCCCTCCCACTAGGCCCAAATCCAGTATCCTCAACACCAAAATCAAGAGAAGGTATCCCGAAAGATCTACCTGCACGTTCAGCTTTGTTTCTTTCCGCCTCTTCCTTCTTTCTGTCCTTTTCTTCAATTGCCTCAAGAGCTTTTCGTACAAGCTCCGGACTAGAAACTGTACAAAGCCCAACATCATGTCCAGGCAGTTTAGCGAGATGGTATTTCAATCGCGTAACCCCGCCTGCCATCGTAGCCCCACACAATTTGCATGATAGATTTGCCCGACTCATACCATCAGGGGTCCCATACTCCCAAAATGGGTCCAAGGCTTTCGGCATATTTGTAATTGTAGTGGGCTAACTCAAAAGGAAACCTATAGCACCAAAAAAAAATTGGAATTAGTAACTTAATAAATAATAATTAACTGTAATACTAAATTACAAAATTCAAATAAGTTAATAACAAAGAATGCATAAGTGATAAGTCAATTAATAATTTAAAATTTTAATTACATAGACAATTTACATCACTGTTACATTATTAACACTACAATTTTTTCCTTGGAAAAGGAAAATTGAAAAATAAAATGACAAATTGGAAACACTATATGGGTCTGGATGAAAGGATCTTTTGTGGTAAACTGGAAAATTATCAGCAGAATGGCAGTAAAGAAATAAAAGCCTCTGCAACATGTGATCTTCAAGAAGTGGTTTCATCACGTGTCCATTATTACAACAGAGATATTCTCAAATTTTTGCTTCGCATTACAGAGTTTTTTGTCATCTGAAGACTCATCAAGTCTCAAAAGAAAGCACTTGAGAGTAAAAAATTCTCCCCAGGTTCTAGACTTAGTAGAGACATAAAATTTTCTGCAATATGTAATAAGATTAAGGAGTATCACCTCGTACTTCTTGGTAGCCCAATTTTATCAAGGCAACAAGCAACAGATAGAGACCTGATGTAAGATACCCTCCCGAGTCCCAAATGTACCTCAAATTTCCCAATAAATTTCAGAGTCTTGTTGAGATTTTCAGTGAGAGGTTTCGTCAAACAGTTCGTTGACACATGACTGTAGGTGCATATTTCTTCATTTTAATTTCAGATGGAAGAACACAGTGCTGTATAAATGCCCCAAAACCCCTTTCAAATAGCAGTATGACCCTTATATTAAACTCAGTAAAATATAAACTGCTTATATTAATAACTGGGGACATCCCAGAAACATGTTCCGAGTCAACTAAGTGTGACTGCTAGTCAAGTGAAATGATTTGGCAAAGGAAGTTTGAGTTCAATGTTGACTTGGTGCCACCTAAGGGAGGGACGAATTGCTGCCTACTACAGCCCGTTAAGGGAGCCAAATCCCACAAAAAGAGGGCTGGGTTCAATCAAATGAGGGGACCGAGTTCAACACTTAAGGAAGCCCGAGTTTTCTGTTGGTTGTTTGAGTTGTGGCAGGTTGGTCACGACTTTGAGTGGGAGTTAACACCTCCATCCCTCCACTTGTTCGCACACAGTGTCCACAAAAGATACACTGCCAGCAAGAGCCAGTACGCAGGTTTCTTCTACTTTCAACAGAGAGAATGGCAGTGACCCCTTCCACCAATAAGACTGAGCCCTCTACAAGGCTGTTATCCTCTTACAGGCAGCAATACAACCTCTTATTTGAGCAAACAGTCCCACAAATGACTGTAATAATATATGAGTCCATGCAGACAAGGGAGGAGGGAATACGTGGCCACTATAACAGATGCAGACTCGATATATGGTGATGAAAAACATTCAACCTATATGACACATATAAAACTCACCTGTGCAGACTCCAGAGGTTATTTCGTGGCGTGGGCACCGGAGTTTGTTGACAGTCGTGGCACGGGTGTGGGCTGGAGAGTCGTGGTGCGTGCGCAGGTAAACCCTCGGTCGGCAGCCAAACAGCGAAATGAAAAAACAAAAATTTCACAACGAAACCGCATATTTATTAATTATAAAACCTCCCGCGATATTTTCCAATTTATCGCGATATTTTCCGTTTTTTCGCCGATATTTCGTATTTATCGCGAGATTTTCAAATCGCGAAAATATCGCGCTATTTCCCTGCCGATATATCGGCTGTCTGAATTTATCGCGATTTTTCGCGATATCGCCGAAATATCGGCGATATTATCATCGCTG
>APFE030186158.1:27174-71868 GCA_000404065.3 Pinus taeda | reverse complement strand
TTGAGATAAAATATTTAAAAGTTGATGTAATCTTATTTGTCTTTATAGAAACTAATAAAACCTAGTAATGACTTATTAATTCCACCCACTCTCTCATATAAGAATGAGACTAAGGTGAATGATGATATTAAGGTGAATGATTAGGTAAATTGAAACAAATAGATTAGGTGGATGACATCAGGCAAATTAATTGTTATTAAACTTATTTTGCGGTAAGATCTAAAATATATGAATATAATTTTCAAAAGATAACGGTTGATATTTTGCCATGCATAAATATATATTTAAAATTTGAAAGAATATTTATTGTTAAATTATATATTGAATTGTGAAATGAGAGATTCAGCGGTGAACATGAAAGAATATTGGAGTAACTTTATAGTTTTGGGTAAATAAGATTTTATTTTTTTTAATTTAAAAATTAATTTTTAAACCCCGTTATTTAAATATAGTTTTGGTTGAAATTTATAGGGTGGTTATAATTAATTTATAATTAAGTATAAATTAGTTAAAGAATTTTTTTGCGTAATCACATGTAGACATTACATTTGTTATATGGTTTTCTAACATTGTGATTTAGCAGAAGTTATTCTTAAACTATTATTTGATCACAAAAGCTTCACAACTAAGATAATTTAATTTCATCATTGGTATTAAGAAATAGAAAAAATTAAATTATTAAATCATTCATAAAATAAAAATAAAAATTAAAGAAATGTAAAATTATTTTTCTAAATTTTAATTATTAAATATTTAATGTAATGAAAGTTCAAAAAATATTAAAAACCAGAAATTAATATCTTTTTACAATTAAATTAAATAGCTACATTTAATATTAACTATTTTTTTATTTTAATAATTATTTATAAAATATAGGACAAAAAAATTGACATTAAATTAAATATGGTTTGATTATCATTTTTTAAATATTAAAAATAATAAAATTCAAGTTCTAAAATTAACATTCATAATATTATTTTAATATCTTTGTTTTTATTATGGTATACATTTTATTTTATATTTATTTCATTATTTAAATATGTTTTATATTATAAAATTGATTGTAAGATGTAAAAGCAAAATTTATTTAAAAAGATGTATAGTTTGATTATATAAGAGAAGTGTTTTTATTCCTTAAAACATAATTTTATCAACATTTCGAATCAGCTAATGTGGTTCATTCTCGGGATAAAGGTGAAAAATCCATATATTCCAATGAATAGATAGGTTACTACATTATGGATCACAAAAGCCTAAAATCTAACATATTTTTATCATATGTGAAAATATTTTTATTATTTTAAATGTTTTTGGATTTTTGTGGTTTACACGTTTCAACATATTAAAGTGTTTTTTTAATTTATGTTAAAAATATTTCTAAATATTTTTTTTAAATATTTAATATATATTTATATATAATATATATATATATATATATATATATATATATTATTATATATTATATATATTATATTAATATATTATATATATATATATATATAATTAGAAATATTTTTTATATAATTTAAAAAAATACTTTTAAATTTTATTTGAAAAAATATTTTCTAATTATATTTTGTAATATTATATTATTATTTAAAATTCTATATCTATATTTATATATAAAAAGAACCCTGTTTTCCCAGTTAAAAAGTTTATGGTTCAATATATATAGGGGTTTTAAGTAGTACGATTTATAGACTTTAGTATTCAAATTTGTTGTTTTAGAGATAAGTTCTTTATCTAAGGAAAAAAAACCACAACAGGCTAATTTTGTATTTTTGCTTCATTGTAACTTTAAATTTAAACTATTTAGTACTTTATGAATAATTTTTTGATTAAAAATAAAAAAATAATATCATTTATGAAAAATCAAACTTAAATAGATATAGAAATAATAGTAGAAAGCAATAATATGGAATCTAAATGTAACTTATTAATGCTTTATTCATGAAAATAAAATGCAAATTTCAATTATTAATTATTGCAAGGAAAGATGATATGGATGATTGTTTAGTCATATTTTGCCATGGGTGGAGTTGACAATTCTATGAACTTTATTCATTTTGTTTTTATCTTACAAGTTCATGGTTATATTGTTTTTCACATATATCTTATAATGTTGATAATTGTTATTGTTTCACTTAATTTAAATTTAGTTTATCATATTTTACAAAAATACTAAGATTAATTAGTTTTTTTTTTAATTAATTGGAGAGAAGTTTTTCTAAATTCTCATAGTTTTGATGAATCAACATGTTGAGAAGGTCAATACTATTACAAATATTTTGAAATTGAGATTTGATGTGGACATATATGGGGCATTTTAAGAGGAAATGTTTTTCATCTTCCACCTCTTTTGTATTACAAAGAGGAGAAATTCTTTAATCCCATGACATTTAAGAATAATCCAATGTTATGCTTCACTATTTAGCTCATGAAAGTTAGTTCTTATTTTAGCAATGTTGATCTTGTTTTTTTACGGTAACCATAGTAGAAATATGCTTTCAATATTCTAGATTAAAGTTGGTGACCTCTTTGTAGTATCTTAATTTTATCTTATCCTTTACTTATGTATTGCACCATTTCTCCCTAAATTTAGATGTAATAGTATGGTATTATACTTTATGTATGAAAATCAAATGTTAGTCTCAATTATTATGTAGTGTAGGTAAATGTGATAGGGATTATTGTCTAATCCTACATTAACATAGGTGGAATCAACATGTCCATAAACCTTATGTTGCATGCATTTCACAAGTTTTCCAATTTGTCTTTATCTTATAAGTGTAGGCTTATGTTTTTTTCATATATATCTAATAATGATGATGATTGTCACTATCCATTAAAGCTAGTTTTTTCCATCGTAGAAGTCTAGAAAAATGATAAATACTAATTGTTTTTTTTTAAATATGTTTTTAAAAAATTGGAGAGAAATTTTCCTAACTCTCCATAGTTTTCATGAATCAACATGAGAGGTCAATATTGTTATAAATATTTTGAAATTCAGATTTGAAAGTGATTTTTATTTTACACCTTTTTAGTATCACAAAGAAGAGGAAATATTTTATTCCACAACATTTAGGAATCCTCTAATGATTGGATTAAGTATGGAGCTCATGAAAGTTCATTTCTATTTTAGAAATTCTTTACACTAACTATAACATAAATATGCTTTGATAATCTAAAATAGGGTTTAAAATAGGATTTTGGGACTCTTTATATTATCTTAATTTTACCTTGTCCTCTAATTATTTATTGCATTCTTCCTTAAATTTAAATGTGATAGTATTTTTAATGATAACAAAATTATACAAAATGACTTCCTAGTCTATTCCCCAATGCTTTAATAAAGATTTAGTGTTTTTATGTAAACACGTTTTAAGTTACAAGTGATTTTGACAAGATTTTAAAAGAATTTTAAGAAGTCTCTTGTTTGTCATGGTAGTTGTTTCGTGCTTGTGCATTAGGTACCTAGCCATAGTCATATTGTAAATGAGGGAAACAACTACTTCTATAAGAAGCATATAATAAGGTGTGTTGCTTCAAATTTTAAAATTATAAATTATTAGATGCTTCTAGATTTACTTGAGCATCTTTCATGATTCTTTAGAGATGCTACAATCCCTAGCTTCACATCCATATAAGATAAAAGGAGTCCGAAGAGTCTCAAAGAGTTGTTTTATTTCCCACAACCAAAAGTCTATTGATTTCCAGTGGTTTTAAGACTAACTAGGCTTTCCACCCTATATTGCTTTTTTTTTTCTCAATACCATGATTCTAATTAAGCTTGTGATAAAAGTAAGCATGATATATTTGTATGAAGTGACTATCTCTAAATTGTTATTGTCACACACAAAATTCACATAAGTAATATTTTTAGATTCAATATTAATGTTTAATGTCAAACAGATATTAAGGAAAAAAACTTTTAAAAATTCTTACTTAATTATAGAATTCAAATAAACCCCTTATTTTAAAAACAATGTCATTAATATAAAAAACAATAATAACCCATTCAACTAAATAAATATAATTTTTTTTATATATATACATATATGTATATACAAACATTTTTATTATTATATATATATATATATATTATTAGTTAACACGTATACTTAACATCACACATTAACATTAATAGAATTGTACTAACATCTTAAAGTCAACGTTAGGATCATCAAGAATGCAGCGTTGTTACTCTAATATACCTAACCAGTATTTTAATCTCCATATGGTTACACTTAATCCACATCCCTCTCAACAATCCAGTTATCATATATAGATAAACCAGAATCATAATATCATGCCTTTCTATTATTCGTAATTTATGACTTTGTTGATTGAGATATATTATAAAAAAACACATTTGACTTTAGTATTTAAGGGTTGCATTTGTACTTACACAAAATGTCAAAATAAGGTCCATTGTTTACATCAATGCATCCATTTTTCTATATTTTTTTTATAATTCAATAATATTTTAGGCACATTTCAATTTCTTGATTACAAGCATGTAGGTTAAATTGACCAATGGGCAGCTCTCAAATTGACAAGTGGATAGCTAAGCAGGTTTTTATCAAAGTTTAGATAGGTATAGGTGGAAAAATACTTTACATTATGTCTTATTGTTTTGGATTTTTCCTTTTTGAGAAAGTTGCTTTAAAAACAACGTGGCTTTGTATAAGTTTGGTGTGGAGGTAGTTTAGTTATTGTTTGCAAAAGTAGATTAAGAAGATTAGTGGTTACCGGTTTTCCACTTCTCTTTTTAGATTGTTTTGTTAGGATTTGATCTTATGAATTCATTATTTGTTTGTTTTAATATATATATTTTTAAAAGTTTAGTGTTTAAAGATATATTAAAATATGTAAAAAAATTATAATTGGTTTGTTTTAATATATATATTTTTATAGAAGATTTAGTGTTAAAAATTTTGATTATTTATATATTTGTGTTTAATATATTTTTTTAGTGTTAGAAGTTTTTCATCAATTTCATAATTTTTAATTTGATTTTTATTAATAATTTTGTGTATTTTTGGGTTAACAATTTTTTTTGATAGTGAATTGTCTCGTTGTTTTGGTATGTCATTTAGGTTGAGGATATTTGTAATGAGAATTGAAATTTATAAAACATTTAATATTTTCTTAATTTTATAAGAGAATCATTGTTTTGTTGGCATTGTATTAAGGGCTTTAATTTTATATTCACAAAGTCGAGGGCTCAAATATGAGTCTAATTAGAAAACCATGTAATCCTCACAATGACTTGAGAGGTCAATAGTAACAATTGTGACTTTGTTATCATTATAGGTTGTGATAAGGAATGTTTAACCTCCACAAACGAATGTACTTATTACCTTAAACTAACTTGGTTCTCACTTAATTGAGTTGAATATGTTGTGTTCTTACATAAGCTAGCACTACATATGTCATCATATTCAATCTGATAAAGTAAGACTAATGCTAGATCTTCGTAGAGCTAGGTTTGCTCAAGTAATTTAAGTTCACATTAATAATATATTAGAATAAGAAAAACTCATGATCTTCATTGAGGTAGAACTATTCAAACAAAGGTTCAACCCAATAAGGCATCATAATATGACAAGGTCTAACCTATCCTAAGCCAACGCTCCTATTTAAGGCTCAACATAATGGGGCATCAAAGTAAGACAAGGCCTAAACTACCCTAAGCCAATGCTTCTAAGTAAGGTTTAAGTTGATAAGGCGTTAGAGTAAAATCAAGGGTTATTCCTTTGGATGGAGCTCTACTCAAAGTCAATTAAGGATGAAGTTAATCCCTTATCTTCTTTGGATTGATTCACAAGGTGAGTGTATTTGCTTCTTCAACCTTCCCTTTTTCCTTTGTGTCACAAAAATTAAAATAACTATCTCACATACACAACAAGTTGATCTTGTGGCAAAATGGCCTTCTTTCTTACCACAAATTTGGTAGAAATTCTAGGGATGAAGAAAGTTTCACCTTGATCCAAGTTTTATGCATAGTGTAACAATACCCTTATCAATTCTCCATATTCTAAATGACCTCTATAATAAATTCTTAATTTAGGTTCGATGTGAACATAAACTTTTTATATCAACAAATATCAAAAACCAAAGAAAAGGTTTTTTCGTTTTTTTTTCCAAACTAAGGCGAGTCTAGGGGACGGACAACCCCAAAGTGATGGATGAATAATCTACTCACATATGGGATGGTGCTATGACCAAGATTGTGTGAAACCCATGGGGCAATTTTTATCCCCACGTATGTGGCCCCCACCTTCAACCCTTCCCCGTGAGTTTTGAACCAATGACCTAATGAGGACTAAACCCCTGGCACACAAACCAACTAATTTACCACTCATAAGTTCACAAAAAAAATTGTTGCAAAATTAGAAAATGCTTTTCATATATACTCTACATTTCATTCAACATAATTATATTGGTAAGCATAGTCTATTTCCAAATATGCCTCCTAGAATTTTCATTCTTTAAAAAATAAAAAAAATATAAATGATTTAGATTTAATAATCTAATAATATTTTTCATCTTATACACAATTTACATCATCTAATTAATGAAATAAGAAATTTCTAAATTATTTTTCTATTTCAAAACTTAAGTAATTTATTTGCCACTTTCACGTTACATTACAAATTCTAATATTACATAAATTAAATAACACATAAATATTTTAATGATTATCCACATTTATCATAACTGTAATGGAAAAAAACATTACCAATCTCCCTCTTAATGAAAAGGTTGACCTTCTACGTGAAGTACATTAATGTTGGTGTCCTACTCACCAAACCCAACCCATAGATAATTGTTATTAGTCGCAGGCATCTAAGCGCAGAAGCCAAAGTCGGTTTTCCAAAGGATCAAATCAACAACCTCCGGAGGTACTGAAAAGCCAAGCGCGGGACCCACAGTTGCTATGTTTGACGGGTCCGAGGGTTGGAAGGAAGCGGCCGTCCAGAGCCAAATATATGCCTGTGGGGCCCAGCGTGATAGAGAGAAGGCGCAGCAGCGCCCCGCTAAACTTACTGACGTGGACGCAAAGAAAGCTCTGCCCGGAGCCCTTACGTGACACGTGTCACGAGTCGGTTGCATTTTCCGGCACGGGGTCAGCATTCCACTTGTGTCACTGTCGCTTTGACTTTGACCGCTCCACCGCCTCACCTCAGATAAAAACGCCCTCGTAAATTAGGTGTCATGAATTCTGCCTCTTTACATATATTCAATATATACGCATAAAATATATTTATTTTTAATTAAAATAAGATTTTGGTGTTGCGAAATGTCTCACGCAGCAGGTTAGGGGGCTGATTGGTCTGGTTAGTGGAGAAGTTCGCAGAGAACTTTAACTAAATTTGGCGGTTTATACAATGGGGTTGTTGAATGCGAAGCCTGTGCTACTTACTAAATTTGTCAGGGGGAGGGTGGCGACGTTGTCTATTGGCTGAATTATGGTTTGGGGGCCGGGTTGGGAATTGAGATTCAAGTGTTGTCGTTGGAGGCGGGCGTCATCTGCCATAGTTGTGCTTCCCCTTTTTCTCTGACATTAATGGCTCATGTGTGTTAACAGTAGCAAGGTTTTTGTTCAGCCCATTTTTGTCTTTGCATATTTGTGATTGAATGAAGGCAGATCAATGCCTAGTGGAGTAGTGGGAACGTGGACTGGTAGGGCCCACCTTATTATCCCATCTTGGCAACAAGACACAACACATATATACAAAAAAATGATACATTATATTACAGACCTTAATTCATCTGTTACTTCCTCGTCCTCCTCTTCCTAAAGCAGACCCATCTGCTCATCAATCCTGCAACTGGAGCCACACCCATGTTCTTTATCAATCCTTCAACATAGGGACTCCATTGGGTTGATCAGGATCTTACTAGGTTGATCAGAATCCTGCCTTGCCTTCCAGTTCAATTCTAGTTTGCAATCCATAATTTCAGCCTTGGACCTTGCTTGGTTGATCAGAATCTTATTGGGTTAAGGCCTTCAAGTTCAATTTTAGTTTTCCATCTCAGGTTGCTCAGGGCTTTACTGGGTTGATGAGAATCTGATTGGGTTGTAGGTTTCTGTACTCCCTGGTTTGCAAAAATATAGTTTCAGCCACTTTCTTGGTGTTTTGGTTAATAACAATCCACATATATATATATGTAATATATCCATGAGGTTTGAAGTTTCCAATTGGGTTTCCTGATTGGAATGCTAGAACTAGAATTCTCTATTTGAAATTTACAGCTGCAAGTTTCAGGGATTAAGAAAGGCAATTGGCACGCTCTAGAATTCTAAACAGCTGCAAGTTTCAGGGATTGATATTAATTCAGAACTATAGATCCCAGCCTAGAGTATCATGCGCAAACTGTTATATGGCTGATAGTAGATCACAGCAGCGGGTGTTCATACCAGAATTAGCATCTGCAAGCACAATCAACTGCAGCAAACAGCCTTCATACGGCATGCTTCAAGGAGTTATTACCACCTCTTGTCCTTCCAATATCATGTACTGATTCTATTTTCATCTCTGGTTCATTTTTGTAAGCTTCAGCTTGCCCGGTTACCTGACTTTCTTTTCATAATCACAGAACTTTTACGTATTGAAATTAGATTGAGAAAACAGGTTGACACAATTGAATCAGACTACAGTCTACTGGCCAGAAGCAATATCCATTATGAGTGTCTAATAGGGCAGATGTTAGGTCATGTCATCTTCTGAGAAATTGGTACCATTTATGATGATGTTACAAGCAGACCATTGTCTAGGGTATGGCAGTCATTCTTCTGTGCGTAACAGTCTGATAGCCTATGTTGTAGCTTCATCCTTGAATAGTTTGATATGTTATTGAAAATTACTGTTAGCTATATGTATTCTATTTTTAACTTCAACTTCAATCCTGTAGAGTCTGTGCATCACTACAACTTCACATAAAGTGTCCATGAGATTGCATTTCTACCCTAACATAAGTACCTTGGTCTTCCATTCTAACCCCTATCTGTCTGTGGTCTGCTAAGATTATTGATAAGCATTCTTGATAATCTCAGATAAAAGAAGAAGATCCACAGATGTGAGATTTATTGTCAACATTTGCGAGCCACCCACATACCCAAAAGGTTTAGTGGGCTACTGAGCATTCATTTTATCCTCAGAATATATCAGAGACTTAAACACCAACCTGTCCAGTCTCAATCATCCTAAACCTAATATCAAAACAAGAACACCATGATAATCCTTCCTCCATCCCTTCCCAAGCTGGTCTGTGATTCAAACTTCATGTCTGCTGTGCATGATGCATAACCATAATAATCTTGACCTGGTATCTATCCCCAGGATTAAAAAAAATTGACATTTGAACACCTGGAGTCTGTATCATTACGCGTCCATAGGATACAAAAAGGTTCCAGTTTTGCACACCTGGAGTTTTGTTACCCATCTCTAAATGCATGAACCTATGCCAGTCAATGAACATTAATTACTATAATAATGTTCTCTTCATTAGATTTTATATGGGATTTCAGGATGCTAATTCAGTCAATTTTTTTGGTTTGTTTAACTAGGGGCAGCCCAGCAGTGGACTTCTTCAAAGACAATCCTGGAGCTTATGACCTTGGAGAGCTTGATCAGGCTCTTTTTTCTTATCTGGAAGGAGACTCCTCGGGCCTTGCACAAAAACGTAAGTGCATGTTATATATAAATTCTTTGTTTCAAATTATGGAATCTAAGTTCTCTGACGTTGTAAACGTTAATTCTGACGTACATGGTAGGTAGATAATTTAGTCAAGTCACTGTTGGGGTAAATACCAAACACAAACAGAAACAGCTCATGTTATTCTTCCACTGTACTTCTCATGGGACACATCCAGCCATGGCAGAGTTGCACTGATATTTTGAGAACCTTTGAAGAATATGACATGTAACAGTTTGTCAATGAATGGGTTTGAAAATTGGTACCATGGCACATAACCAAATTCCAAATACAGCCCTTCTCCTCAAAATGAAAAGAGCGTGACATCCTATTCCGGGTTATTTCCCTCCTTTATTATACCAGTCAATACGAAAAATTTGGTCGCATTAATCAACTGAGAATCCCCAACGACACTGACAATAAACACAGAGCCAGTCAGTGCAGACCCCTTGTGGGTCTTCATCTCTAATTTTTGTCCTATCAAATCAATTCTGCATACCAATCCCTCCTGCAAATGTCTTGATCCACGCATCCCTTGCTTCTGATGGCACTTGCGGAAGAAGCCTCTGTACTGAATTAATGGGGGCTTATCATTATCATTGTTACAGTTGGTGGTCTCTGACTCTCATCCACAAAAAGTTCTGAGTCATTCCAGTAGAGGACATTATTCTCGTACGTAAATATGCCCTTCAATCCCCAATGCCAATCACATCAACTGGGCTGAGACAAATTCAAGTATTAGATGAGATACCCAATTCAAATAGAGTTTTAGATTGTGACTACAGGCTTATATTTCTGTGCAGCATGCTCTGGTGGGAATCGATCACGGGCAACATTGAACATGTTTCCTTCCAAGCCAATGCACTTTGAACCCTCCCCACCGGTAATCCCACTTGAAGAATTTGAGTTTTTATGTATTTTTTAACAGTTGGGTAGTTCGATATTGATATTAATTTGAGATTTTTCTATCACAGTCGCTCTCTAGGGCAACGTCTGTATCTGGTGGCGACAGTTTCGATTCCCAGTCTGCTCAGCAAACGAATATCAATTCTTTCAAACGAGCGCCACAACAACCCGAGTTCGAATCACCAACCAGCGCAAAAAAATCAGATATGATGCAGATGACTGACATGGGAAGAAACAACAGTCCTGCCACCGAGAAGTTCAATGAGCTGGACAAAGATGTGAAGGTACACGTAAATTTTTGATATGGTTTTGTTGGTGTTTTTCGCAGAATTATGTTGTCTGTTTGCAAAATTATGACAACTCAAATAAAGTCTGTGAACAAAATGACACAACTTGGCAGCAGATTTTAAGGTTGTGAATCTTTATGCTTATCTTGTTTCTCCACTTTGTGTTTAAAGCATGAGGTCAATCGCAGAGTTCACACGTCCAGTTCTGAGCCTGAGGGTACCAAGACTCCTGATGCCAAGGTATTGTTTCTATGTCAAGTGAAATTTAGGATCAAATCCCTGGTTATGAGGCAAAATTTAGGTTCAAATCCTTGATCAGTATAGTGCTGACAAGTACTAAAAATGTATTCAAACCTAAAGATCCACCTCCAGTCTATTCAAAATTGTAAATTTTAATAGCACATTGCACCGCTACATTGATCAGGGATTTTAATACCATAGTGTATTAATGTTAGTGTTAACATTATTTCAATTTCTAAACTAAGGTTTCTGGGAGGAGAGTTTTCTAGAGATTTTTTTTGGATCTATACCATTAGGATTCTTATCGTCAACATTTTGAAACCACATTAGTTAATCATTCTAAAAATTGATTCTAAAAATTAACTGGAAGTAATCATCTCAATTGCCAATGTTATATAAATTTAAATTGTTACTTTTTCCACAGACATTGAGGAGGCTTGCTCAAAATCGAGAGGCTGCTCGGAAAAGTAGATTGAGGAAGAAGGTACTGTACATATAAATGTATACCTATATTGTTGAATTGCCATCTATCTCCAAGGTTAATATATATTGTATGAAGTCTAATATTTTGAATTTCACAGGCATACGTTCAGCAATTAGAAAGCAGTCGAATAAAACTGGCCCAGCTTGAGCAAGAGCTTCAGCGAGCTCGAACCCAGGTATTTGAGCTTGTGAATTACACATGCAGTTTTCCTTCAATTGTTTTGTTTCTTTAATTTGTTTGAACTGAATGTTATGGTATGATCACTATAGGGAGTGTTTATGGGACCGAACGGGTACCTGAATGATCAAAGTCATCTCACTGGGAATGCTGCCTCCAACGGAGGCTTAAGCTCTGGTACGAGTAACAGACCTGCTGCCACATTTCATGATAACCATGAATTTAGTATAGAGCAAAATTAAGAAATAATAATAGTTACAATGATAGTGTTGATCTGATTGGTCATATCTGAATGATCTCTCCATAGCCCTTTTTCTCTAAAATCACAAGTACAATTTCTGAAAAGGAGATAGGATATCAAGCTTATCCAATACTAAATTATCTTATTTGGCTGAAAAATCCATATCCACATATGGTAAATATAGTTCTATAGATTGAAATTCTACAAATAACATAAACACTAGACACTGCAACTCAATACTAGGTTATCTCAATGTTATTAATACTATACACTGCAACTCAAAACACTAGGTTATGTCAATGTTATTAATACTATACACTGCAACTGAAAACACTAAACTATCTCACTGATGTCTCTATAGCCCTCACAAGTTCAATTCCTGAAAAAAGATATCATATATTAGCAAGCACTTGAATTTATCTCATTTTGCTGAGAAATCCTAAATATTAACATAAATATTATTCACTGTTGTTATTATTACAACATTAAAGTATTTTGATGAAAAATACATGTTAGTAAAATATATATCAAACATATGGTAAATATATTTTATAAACTCAAATATTATTAATATTATGTATCCTATAAATTAAAACAGTAAATTATCAATACATGTCTCCATATAATTGAAGTTGCTTTTGAGTTCCATCCAGATAAACTTTTATAACATAATTACACTATACTGTAAATTAATACAGTAAATTATCTAATACAATATATGAAAAATATCAATAATACACCAAATTATCGAATACAATCTAATGAAAAATATCAATATTAGGTTTCTATTTATAAAAGTAAGTATATAGTAAGTAACATATACTGTAAATTAATACATTAAATTGACAGTTTCTATAGATAACATGGACACTCTATACAATAAATTAATACACCAAACAAATAGAAGAAATGTCAATGCCACACCACTATGACTCACCAATATGACTGATCAAACATCTTTATTTCCTTCCATTATTTTCTCCTTTTTAACCTTTTATGGTTGATAATCTATAGAGTGTTCACCGAAAATGTTGAAATTTTCTACTCATATATATACATCCAGTCTATTTCCAAAAATATATAATATCAAATTCACAATTTCTCTATTAATCATTAAAATTAAGTTTGTGATAATGCCAATGTCTAATGTTGCTTTTCTAGTTTACTTGAATGTATTTTCTGGATAAGCATCTTGTTATGATTCCCATATATCTTTTCAAGGGTCCACAACTGCCATTAAATATTCACAGGGAAGGTTAGTAAATTAACTTATCTCGTAAATGTCTGTAATTTGAAGCTGCTGCATTCGACATGGAGTACCAACGATGGCTAGAAGAGCACCACCGTCACATGTGCGACCTTCGAGCAGCATTGCAAGAACATCTGCCAGACAATGATCTCCGAGTGTTTGTAGAGAACTGTCTAGCCCATTATGACGATCTCTTGCACATCAAGATTGTGGGTGCCAAGACAGACGTTTTCTATCTGGTTTCAGGGATGTGGAAGACCCCAGCAGAACGCTGTTTCATGTGGATGGGAGGCTTCCGGCCATCAGAAATTCTCAAGGTGCAATTGCATTTCATGATTTCATCATTTTCATGATATTAGAATATGATATTTTCATCAACCCTAGTGTCACAGAGATATATTACTTCTCATATCTTTAATGTTCTTATACAAATTATCTGTTTACATTATCTAAGATTTTATGGCCTAATTATAGGTGGAATGATCATCTAAAACTTTGGACAAAGTAAATTCACAAACACAATTTTTTTCCAAAAAATTATCTTTTCTTTTGAATACATATCTTAATCTAACCAAACCATCCTTTAAAGGCCAAAGTGTATGTTTATTAGGGATGAATCCAACCCAACCAAACCAAACCATCCTTCTTAAGGCCAAAGTGTATGTTTATTAGTGATGAAGTGAAGGTGTCAGCTCAAAGTATAATCACTGCATAATAACCTTGACCTGTATCAGCCACCTTCATTATTTAGGTTTTTCCCAATAAAATGCAGATGCACCTTTCACTCTAAATGAAAGTTATAACATTATAAACTTACTAATAGTATTTTGAATTTAAGACTTGTGATGTTATAACATTATAAACTTACCAATAGTATTTTGAATTTAGGACTTGTGATTGGTAAAACTAAGCTATTGATAAATCTATACGTGTTACAGATCCTCATTCCACAGATAGAACCATTGACAGAACAACAGTACCAATGCATATATAGTCTGCAGCAGTCGTCACTCCAAGCCGAAGAAGCCTTTTCTCAGGGCATGGAAGAGCTTCAACACACTATTTCCGAGACCATAGCTGCAGGATCCCTCAGCTCACCTTCAAACATGGCCAACTACATGGGGCAGATGGCTGTGGCCATGGGAAAACTTGCCAATTTAGAAATTTTGGTAAGCCAGGTAAACCCTTAACTGCTCCTTATCATTCCATTTATTTCCTATGATATACAATTGTGAAGTGCACAAATTTGATTACAAAGGGTATATCAACTATTTATTAATATGATTATACTAATTAAAAGAAAACGTATTAAAATATCTTTATGAAATTGAACAAATATGTATAATTATCTAATAATTAAAAATAATTAAATAATTTATTTCAGTTTGTTGAATTTTTTTCTCCAAATATTATTATCAAGACTTTTCAAATTAACCATCCATATATTTCAAAATTCACTATATATAGAACAATTCGCTGTAAATATTTTTAAGTTTATCCAGTATAGATATAAAATACTTAAGGATAAAGTGTATTGATAATGAGATTGTCTTTGGGATTAATCATTTTATTGAATTTTGGTGGAGGTTTCAAACCAACTAATGTGGTTTATGGTGGAGACAAAGATAGATGAACCACATTAGTTAGTTAGAAAAATTGACCAAAACTCAATAATGTAATTAATCCAAAAAGCAATATCATTATCAATATAGATTGCAAAAGTCTAAAATATAAAATAAAATGCATTGTTAAGGCACTCCTGTGAAAAAATTCTCATTCAAATCTTTGATATATATACATATAACACAAGATCTCCTTCACTTGCCTGGCTACACAGAAAAATACATTATATAGATTACATTGTTGGGCTTGTCTTATTGCAGGCTGATAGTCTGAGACACCAGACATTGCAACAACTACACAGAATCCTCACCACGCGCCAGTCAGCCAAATGCTTGCTTTCAATAGGAGAATACAACTCTCGACTTCGTGCACTAAGCTCTCTTTGGTCAGCCAGACCCAGAGAATGAGTATTAATCACTTTGCAGATCATCATTCCAATGAAGAGCCTTCATTGGATAATTAATTAGGTTGGGTCTATAGTTTTTTCATCATAATTTGTACTGCATGGCTAATTTCCTACCATGGAATCAGCTCCAATTTTAGAATTAGAATTCATACAACATTGTGCATTATTAATTCGATTTATGCTCTGAGATCAGAGTCTCCTGCTCATCACGTTAACTTTCACCATTGATGATCATGATCTGTGACTTTTAGACACCTGCATGCTACTAATCAGGCTTGCAGATAGTGAATTCTTAGTGATAGTTTTAGACACCTGCATGCTACTAATCAGGCTTGCAGATAGTGAATTCTTAGTGATGGTTTACACAAAAATAGTTTTTGAAATTACTGGTTGAAACTTGACTACTGCAAAAGCTTGAAACACCGAGATACTTTTGTACATATTTATAAAAATGAAGGGTGGCCACACTCACATGTATCTCTGTCATTCCATAAATCAATATTGGTGTATTCAAAGTAATTCTGTGAAGGCTGGAAGTTACAGTTCATGCATCTAACCATATCATCCACTCTAGCTTTTTTTATTTTTATGTGGAACCTTAGAACAATATTATCTTGACTTTATTATTTTTATGTGGAATCTTACAACAATATTATCTTAACTTTATTATTTTTATGTGGAATCTTACAACAATATTATCCCTTTTTTAATAGTCTGAACCCTCCAACATTCCATTGTACCAATGCAATTTTTCAATGAAACCCTTGATTTTGATCACAAGATTACAATTACAGCACAATATATACAAGGAGAGTTTGCAAAGTTGGGATTGTACTGAGAGTCAAACTCACCTCATCAAAGAAAATGGGTTAAACGTGAGGTATGACTGTTCAACATTAACTTGACCGATGCACGCTGAATTTGACACAACTCCAACTCTTATTTATTTAAATTTCTTTTTATCTTTTTTAATTGGATTTATTTGTCCGGTTTGTTTCTTTCTTTCTGCTTTTTCTAGGTTAGGTTTTAGCATTTCTATTTTTTATCTTTTTCCTAGTAGGTTTCTTTTTTTATAACAATCCATTTTTTTTATTAATATATAATTTTTAAATATCTATTTTAAAATCTTTTTTTTAGGCAATCCCATATATATATTAATTTATAATTTTTTATAAATATTATTTTTTAAAATATATAAAAAAAAAAAATAAAATATAAATAAAACATTATCATAATCCAACCATCTTATTAACCTCATATTTGAGTTTCATCCGTATTTATGCTTTTACCCTTTATAAAATATTTACATTTATCTTTACAATTTAGAAATGTTACAGGTATTTAGTTTTATTATTTAAGTATTATTTTTAATATTTAAATTAATATGAAAACCAATTTTTATAAAAATTTTTTGAATTATAACTATATATAATATTTTTAATTATAAATGGGGATCATGTTTAAGTTTTTTTCTTTTTTCTATTTGTTTTTTAAGTATATTTCATTTTTCTATGTTTTTTTAATAAAAATTTTATAGGTTAATTTTTATTTTTTCCATATTCAACATTGACTTTTTCATTTTTCACGTGTTTAATATTTTTAATTATTTGTTGTTCATCATTTCTTAAGTACTTGTTAGTTAGGTAAGTGTGCATTGTTTTTAAACTATCTATTTATATAATTTTTTATTTTTTACATGTTATATTTTTAATTATGTGTTCATCTTTTTTAATACTTGTTAGTTAGGTAATGCCATTGTTTTTTAAACTACTATTTATAAATTTGTATTTTTTACATGTTTATATTTTAATTATTTGTTGTCACATTTTTAAGTACTTGTAGTTAGGAAGTGTTCATTGTTTTTTAAAACTATCTATTTATATAATTGTTCAATGTTTTGAATTGAATTTTTTAATTTCTTTGAATTTATTTACACTTTTTGACTAGTATAACAAAAATGATTATATATATATTATATATATATATATATATATATATATATATATAAATTATTTTTATGATTAATAAAATTATTATTATTTTTTTTATCTAAGTTAAGTTTTATAAATTACAATAAATATAATAATCTTAAGATGATTTCAATTCAATTTATTCTTTTTATTAAAGAGTTTAAGAGTCTTGGGATTGTATAGTTTATAAAATATAGTATAATATATTGTATTTAAGAAATAGCTAGAATGCCTTGTGTTAATTAACATTAATATGTTTTACTATTTATAACAATAAGGTTGAAATTTCTCATAGTCAAAGATTTACGTTTATAGTATAAATAACAATAAATATTTAGATATGACACATAACATTAATAAAAATATCATACACAAATTCATAGATATAGAAATAATCTGAAAACAAATTCATTTCCTCCTTATTCTATATTATGATGGATCCATTTAAGAATAATATACAAAATCTTGTTATATCTTGCTTTCCAGACATCTTAAACTTGTAATTATTTTAATTAATTGTGTATTGTATGTATTAATGTGTTCTTATACATTTATCAATCTTGCATTTGCTATAATGTGTTAGAAATGTGTAACATCTACATTTATGTCCTCATAGAATTTTATGGGGACACTTTCATGTTCTTGTGATATACTAACCAACTTCTTTGACCTACCACAAACCAAGGAATATTGCGTGTCAAGTGTTTGTTACACTTTAATGATCTTCCAGTTGGTGATCTTTTTTCCTTGAGTCTTCATTCACCAAACAAACCCATAAATTATTGTTGACAATTAAGTTGTAGTCTCCCTTAGAGTTTTTTTACCCACAAATCCCTTGTCACCCATAGAGTTGGCTCATTCAAAAATGTTTTGTTTAGTCCAACTTTTGATTGGTATTGTTTTAGACCTTATCATTTTACAGATGAAAAGATAATCCATATCTATGTGTTTTGACATGATAAGTTGGATTCTATCTTAGTGTGAATGTACTTTCATTGTCACAATCTATTTCCATAAGAATCATATTGTTACATAGATGTTGAAACTAAAATTCCTCTCTACATGTACTTGTTGTCATCATGTACTCGAATTTCCAACTTGATTATTCCATGATCAAACTACTTTCATGCTCAAACTAGTGATGCTACTGCACATAATAAATACATAGCATTGACTTTTGGTATTAAGATAATTTCTTGCCTAAATTACATCATTGCATTTCAGTAAATTTGGTTACTAGTTGTTGCCATCATAAAACTACCTTGGGATCACATTATAGAAACTATAGAAAACACATGCATTCACACAATTATCAAATGTGTCCTTATTTTTAAACTAACCATGCACTTCTCCTTTTTCTCTTATCCCCAAGAATTAAATGGACATATATGATTTATACTCTATTATGTATATTTTACATATTTATCATAAAAAATTGGTGTTAACAATAAAAAAATGTTCTCCATATAATTTTAAACTCCCCCACTCCCATTCTTTTAGTACAAAACCAAAATATATATTTTGAAATTTAAACACCTTTACATGCATTCACATAATAATTGTTAATATTGTGACCCCCTCCCAAGTGAATGGCATATGTTCTAAGTAGTCTTTCCCTTCAAATACCTAAATATTTTGTTCTTAATGACCTGATTCCATCCACTTCGATTGAATTTAAATCTACCTATGAAATGCAATATTTGTGCAATCTTTGATATTGTAGAAACCATCAAATATTTGTGTTCTTAACTACACTTTCTTACATGTTAGCCATTTTCCCACTCATCTTTATCCTTTAAACATATAGATATTGATATTTTCATGCCAAGTTCTCTAACAATAAAAACTTGCAATTACCATACAATAACACAATGAAAAACACTCTATCCAATCACACACATATTGCATGGTTTTTAGAGGATACTATGAAGATTGGTCTAATGATCATCATCATCTCATTCTTTCTTTGCGTGTTATATATAGGCATTCATATTTAACCTAGATTATCAAAATTAATGAAGACATATGAAAATGATATAAACCTTTGATGATGGCTAAATTTGTTTTGTGATTTAATTTCTAGCATTTCTAAGGGAATATTTCACTAGGTTTATAGCCACCACCTTAGCTTGATATCTTAAATCCACCAAAAAATTAGAATCAATGCTTGCAATTTTACCCAATACTTGAGCAATATTGGCTTGTAGCATGATGAAAAAGTAATTCAATCCACTTAGTCGTTTCTTTCTCACTACTAGGCCATATTTTAGGGATAAATATTGTGACAAAACAAGTGTTTATGCTCTTTTTCTTTGACATTTTACATGTTGTTAATATTAGAGGATGAAATTTTCTATTAATTCCATGGTGGGATCCTTCATATAGTAGAAGTGTTAATGATTTCATTTTTAACATGTGTTGTTACATAACTATACAAATTAGTTAAGTGTAATTATTTCACTCTTATTTAGATCTATGATGTTTCACATATAGGAATGCTTATTATGATTGAGTCTCTTACTTCCTTGGTTGCAAGAATGGTTTCCTTGTGCTTAGCACTTGACTAGATCCAATGCCCTCCTTTACATATGATATGACAATCATGATGGGACTAGTTTAGTTGCATCTCATTCTTAACTTGTTTATTTTTTATTAGCTCGTAACAAACTCTAGATTTCACCATGAAGGGTTTCAGATAATTTCCTACATGGTGAACCTTCACTAGATCATGACCTAACCCTCATTTCTATTGATTTTGTGATAGCTGTGTTGACCAAAGTTTGATTATAATTTTTTTCACATAAAGGATAATAAAAACTTATGTGGATATATCTATTTTGGACTTGTGATTATGTGATATGTATTTATGAATGAGGTTGTGATTTTAACTATGCATATGGTGACACCACGTTGATGTTAGTTTAATGAATTCCAAATTATACATGCATGATGTCATATGTTGGTATTTTGTAATCTTGTAAGAGAGTGTTGATTTTCATGTTCGTGCATATGTATTTTGATAAGATAAATTCTAGATTGTTCACTTCACATGAGTCTAGTGATAGTAACATTGTGTATTATTTATAATAACAATATGACTGTAAAGCTTCTCGAAGTTTATCTTCCTAGCCTTTCTGATGAATTTGGGCTAATTTGATTATGATTGCTTCAAGAACCTTATTTGTAGATTCCACTTGGCCAATTTCCTTTGGATGATAATGATAAGACTTATGGTTCCTTATTTTTTAGTTTTCAACATTTCCCCTCACAATCTTATAGGTGAGTGATGCTCCCTAATCTATAATAGTTTCTCTTGAAATCCCAATTCTAACAAAAATGTCTTCAAATGGGAAATTGGCTACTAATTATTCAGTTTCTCGTGTTAAGGTTTTTGTTTCCACCCATTTAGTAACATAATAATTGAAAACTAGTATGTACATTTTTATTTTAGATAAAGAGTCAATAGACCCTACAAATTCCAAAGCCCATTTTTCAAAAGGCTCCACAGGAATTTGTGGTTGAAGGGGCATCTCATTTGCTTCTATTGGTAAACCCATTCATTGACAATTATCACAACTTTTGACATACTTATTAGTGTCTCTAAAAAGAGTTGGCCAAAAGTATCCTAGATGAAGCAACTTGTAAGTAGTCCTTTTATTTACAAAATGAGCACCACATGGTTCATTATGGCATGCTTTTAAAATATAAAAGATTTCATTTTTTCTAATACACCTATGGATTATCAAATATGGACATGTACATAAAAGATATCCTTTGCTCCACAAGTATTTATAGCTTTCCTTAATAATTTTCTTCTTCTATCCTAGTGAAATATGTACTAGTAACTTCCCTATAGATAAACGATTAGGGACATATACAAACCATGGAGATTTAATAGATATAGAAAATAAATTCTCATATAGGAAGGTATCTGAAATTGGAAAAAAATCACTAGAATTATTAATGCGAGAGAGAAAATATGCCACTAGATTTTCCTTTCTAGGTTAATCTAGAAAAATAATGTTAAATTCCTGCGACAATAATAACATCTTGTTACCCTGTCATTGGTTATAGGTTTGTCATTAAGTACCTAATGTTGAAATGGTTTGTAGTGGCAAAGGCTTCATAACCAGTAATACGACGTCATAACTTATTTATGGCATGAATAACTACCAACATTTCCTTTTCAGTAAGTGTATAATTAAGCTCAATACAAGTTAAGCTTTAATTGATGAAATAAATAACATAGGTTCGATGGTTTTTATTTTGAACTAAAGTTTCACATACTACTATATCAGATGCATCTGTAGATATTTTGAAATGATAGAGTCCAATTTGGACCTTTCAAGATTGGTGTTGTTGAATTTTTTTCTTTAAGTGTTTTTTAAACAATTTGACAGTTAGTATTCCAATAAAATTCAACATACTTTAGGTAATTTAAACAATGACAGAGCTATTAAAAAGAAATATTATATATCTTTGATAATAGTTTACATAACTTGAGAAACTTCTAACACCTTTGATGGAATTAGTGATTTCGTAATTACTTCTATCTTGGTTGGATCCACTTTCTTCTCTATAATAGACACATGATTGATTGAGTATAATTCCCTTAGTTAGAAACAAAAAAAAAAAAAAGAAAAAACATTTTTCATTGCCTAAGTGATAGATTTGTGTGTAGACATCTTATTAAATATTTTCTAGATTAACTAAAACCTATTTAAAGGGTTTTTCATACACTGAAAAAAATCCATGTAAATCTCTATAACATTCTTGTATAAAATCAATGAAAAATAGCTAGCTCTTTACATTTAAAATGTTATAATTGGGCATTACAATAGTCCAAATGGCAGCTTACAATAACAGTTAATAGTCAAAGGGAAGCACTTTATAGGCATATGTCATCGAAGGACATGTAAATGTTGTTTTGATTTGATCCTCTAGATTTATTTTAATCTAATTATAACCATTAAATCCATTAAGGAAGGACAATCATTTCCTTGCAAATTTATCTGGAACTTGATCGATGAAAAGTAAAGGAAGGTGATATTTTAGAGTTGCTTTGTTTAATTCTTGATAGGTAACACATATTTTCCATTTTCCATTTTAGGCAATACCACAAGGGGAGAAACCCAATGGATTTCTAAAATAGGGTAGATAATATCTACTTTTAACAATTTATGAAGCTCTTCTTTTACTCTCTTTTTTAATATATTGGATTCATTCTTCTTTGTGGTTATATAACTTGTTTAACATTACTCTTGTATAAATATGATACATACAAGTATTCATATGGATGTACCTTTGATATCTATATAATTTTGGGCAATTGCTTTAAAATATTCTTTTAACAATTGAATTGTTTATTCTTTTGAATTGTTTTTCTAAAATAGAATTAATATTTAACATTTCCTATTATATATTACAATGGTTTGTGATAAAAATATGAAAATGAGTTTACGAGAAATATAGTTTGAAACAAAGATTGCAAAGAATTTATTGTATAAGTTTCTTGGAAACTTTTTTCTAACAAACGATTATTGGAAATTTGTTTATAAGGCTACATTTGTTAGACATAAGTTGGATTGAAAATAAATGATTAAGTAGAGTTTTTATCATTTCCGTATTTAAAATTTATGGCTTGAGAAATAGTTAAAAGAGGCTGAATAACTTCTTCTTTAGAGTCTGTCTCTTTAAACATGACAATTGTTCCAATACAATCAATGATTTTACAGGGGGATAGAGTGTATCTTATTTGCTTTCATTTCCTTTTGAAATATCTAGTTTTCCTAATCTATAACTAATAACATAATAGATAGTGTCTAGGAAAGGTCTTCCAAGGATTAGGGGAGGTACCCCAAAGCTAGCTTTAGTTTGAAGAATTATAAAATCTATAGGATATTCCCACAAATCCAAGAATACAATAATATCATCTATTACACCCTTAGGTTTACTCTAGATTTGTCTAATAATTCTACTATTGCAGGTGTAGATCAAAGGTTACAAATGTTCAAATTTTGCATTGTTTCCATTTTCATTACATTAATGATTGTGCCCAAGTCAATTAAAGTATTTTGAATAGAAATATTGTTGATAAGAATTGTAGCCATTGGTACATCTGGATGGACATATTTTTTTGTTGTGATCTTTTTTAACATTAAACTAGCTATTTTTTTAACAACTTGCACATTTGGTGGATGTTCTCTTTTTTGTCGTGATTTCTTAATACATAATTCCCTAATTGTCTTTACATATATTGGAATATATTTATAGCTTGTAATAAGGGAATTTTAGCACAATTATCTCTTTACTCATCCAAGATATCGTTTCCAAGAGGGTTCACTAGTTTTTCAAAAAACTAATCTCTCC
This sequence comes from Pinus taeda, assembly GCA_000404065.3. Taxonomy (NCBI): domain Eukaryota; kingdom Viridiplantae; phylum Streptophyta; class Pinopsida; order Pinales; family Pinaceae; genus Pinus; species Pinus taeda. The sequence goes on along the minus strand of APFE030186158.1, from coordinate 48,211 downwards.
AAAAAAGGAGGTTATTTGGTTACCTATGATTGATCTTGCTAAGACTTGTGTGTGATGGTTGTGCCACTTTTAATAGGAACATTTATTTTTCTTCTTCTATGATTACCGGGGATTCATTTTGGAGTATCTTTCTAAACCTTAAGTGAATATCTTATACACAAACAATTGAATAAGTGGGAAAAGTCTTTGCTTCAACATTATAAATAGGTTTATCCACTTTTTTGTTATGAGTTTCCACTTGTTGGGCTGGTAATTAGGTAGGTATGGGAGGTGGTTGGTTTAAAGGAAACTATAGCTACTGAGGTTGGGTTATTTGTTGTTGATGAAGTACTGGATATATTGGTTGCATAGTTGAGAGTATTGGGAAAATGGAAATTGTTGATGTTGAGGGTAATGCTACTATTGATATTGTTGGGAGAAAGCTTATTGTTGGAATGACTATTGAGAGAAAGTTGCTTGTTGGAATGGTCATTGAGAGAAGTGAGGTTGATACTATGTTTGATGATTGTAAGGAGGTTGGTTTCCATAAATAGGTCAAAGCCAACTTTATTGACAGGGTTTAGTTTTGGGCCCACTGCAGAGGGCTTTTCTATCAAGGAATAGATTCACAATATTTTGTACATGATTTGAATTATAATATTGATGAAATTTCTGATTAGGATCTTGAGTCATACATATTTCATGAGGTTGCTAAGGCCTTCTAGGTGCAACATATAATAGAGATTCCACTACATTTTTTTGCTTTGTAAGCTACTTTTAATTCTAATAGTGTTTGGAATTTTTTTGTTGAATGATTTTTGTATTGATGTCACAAATTCAAATGCTATCTAATGGAAAATATCTTAAATAATTATTTTCCCTACATTTATGGAAAAATTTGACATTGGTTCAATTTGTTCTTCTAGTTCCTTTTTTATTTTAATGTGTCTATTTGTGAACCAAGTGTGCTTAAGATATTAGTGTTAAAATTCTCTAATATATTTCCTAAATTATTCCATTGCCACACTTCCTACAACTTACTTTGTGATTTTGGAAAATGTATCTCTCTATCCCATGCCACCTTTAGCTCCTACGCTAGAACATTTTTTGCACAATTAAAAAATTTAATTAAAAGGTAGATAAGAAATATCACCTACTCCCATAAGATTAAGTATATCTATGAATTCATTTATGATGTCTTTTAAGAAAATCATATGACTAATATATGGACTTAATGCACTCGATTTGAATTTTGTAAATCATAATTAAATATTTCTAAATAACCCTCTAAGTTCTCATCCTCTTGTGGAGATATCGTAAAGATATCTTCTCTCGAGTCTTTAGGACTATAATAAGGCTTGAATTTATTTAGAAATATTTTATGTATATCATCCCAATATTATATATTATGTTCACACAAACCCATAAACCATTTAAATCTATCCCTTTTAAGGCTAGAAATAAATGAAGTTTACAGGTGTGATTTGTATATCCATAAGGGTGACACAAAATATCGAAGAAAAAAGAAAAATATTTAGGGCATTGAATTACATATCATAAAAATTTGGAAGGATATATGATGGTATACTCTTAATTTTTACCTTTATCCAAAGGTTACAAGTGTATCCACAATGACAAATCCAAAAGTAACTTCCTTTTCTACTTCTTGTTCCCCATATCCTTCTCCTCTTTCATTTCTTATTCACTCTCTTGCTAATCCAACATTAGATCCTATTTCACCATCATTTTCTTTTTACTTTCTTTGTGTTTCTCTTGCTAATGTAGCCTCCATGATGAGTTATCCTACCTCATGTTCTGCCATCTTGTCTCCCCACAAAACCTAAAATTCTTTAGTCCAATTCTCAAAATTATCCTCCGATGTCTCATTGGATAAACTTGTTTGTATTTGTCCTTCTCTTGTTTTGTTCTCAACCAATGTTTTTTCTTGTACTTATTGTATTTTCCTTTCTCATTATGATTTTTCCTATACCAACTCACTTCTTGGAGTTAAATTAGTAGTGCAATGGGGGAGGGGCGTTGCTTCAATCACTTTAATTCTTTTTCTAACAAATCGACCTTTACTATCTCTAAGTTTAATTAGCATATGCATATATAAACATGATGAGGTTTGTGAAGACTCACTAAAGTGAATGTGTAGGTTCTTACCTCTTTTCTTACCATCTTTACTCCTTTTCCTAAATGTTTATATTAAGAGAAAACAAAAATACAAAAATAAATTATCACTCTAAAGCCAGTTTGAGTTGCACTTCCTTAGAAACAATACCAAAATGTCAAGCTAAATTATTGCAGAAGTTAAGACACTAATTATCAATTAGGATTAGAAGAATTATGAACTACATCCACTATATGCGAGGAATTAGTTTTATTCTATTCTAAGGATCTACTAAGTAATTAATACATATTTTGAATAAGGTTAGAAATAAGAATGAATTTCAACTTGATACTACAGTTGAAAATAATATAAATTCTATTTATTATAAAACTACTTCAATGTAAAGAAATAAAATTTCAAAATAAAACAATAAGTAATCTTTTCCATCTAAGGCTACCACAATTCCACTATTAAAATATTAAGCTATAAGGTTTCATTTCCTCTAAAGGGTTAATGGCTCTAACAATGGTACTTTATTAACTATGTAGTTTAACGATTAAAAAAAATAACACTCGTTTATCAATTTAAATTGCTTAAGTAAACTTAAATGAAAATGCGCTTGATCAAATTTAACTTGTTGGCAAACATACACTATGGTATCTAATGGTAGAATCATTGGCTATATTGTGTATGTTAAAATCTATGGATGATAAGTTTTTATAGCAATGCTTTGAAGACAAATTTCGTCCTTGCTTAGAAAATATATTCAAACTTGATTAGAAATGAAGCTATAGCTTAAGCAAGTAAAATGTGATCACATATCCATAACTAATCAAATGAAATTTATTCTATAATGACAACTTATAATGTAAATGCAATCTAAAATTTAAAAGAATAGAGAGTTTATATATATATATATATATATATTATATATATATAGATATATATATAGTAGAAACAAAGTTGTTATCTATGAGAAGTATGCATAATAAAGAGAGTTGTTAAATATACACATGAAAAACCTGCGCACATGCCACAATTTGGGGGCCTCCAAACTTTGTCTTGCACATTAAAAAGAAAATCGCTAACCATTGGAACTTCCAACTCATATATATATTGAGAATAAATTCACACGTATAGATCTTAAAGTTAATTTTTTTTTGCATATAGGAATAATCTCCTAGTTTTTGTTCCCTATATCTATTTATACAAATTGAAATACAACCAAGTGAGCCAATATTTCTTCTATGGAATAACTAAACACTAATATAGCTTCCAAACATAACAAAATTGATCCTTGGATGATATGTTTTGTGCCAAATCATGCATTCTATAATTAATGTGAATTTGTTCTTGTTGCTCCATGATTTTCTTTATTGGTGCCATGTTGAACAATGTGTTGAACTAGACCTTCTACTATGGCTTTAGCGAAACCAACAGGAATTTCACCATGTCGAGAAAACAAGGATCAAAACTCGTGTTTTCATTTTTCCTAAAAGTATCTACAAATTGATCCCTCAGATGAGTGATTGTATGCCCAATCATGCATTCTAGAATGAATGTGAATTTGTCCATGTTGTTGTGTGGTTTTCCTTATTTGTGCCACATTGATTGACATGTTGATTAGGGGATTCTATTCCAACTTTTGTGAATCCAATAGGAATTTAACCATGACATGAAAACAAGGATCCAAACCCATGTTTTTGTTTTGCCCAAAAGTATCTACAAACACCTGAGTCAATAGAAGACGTTTTACCAGATTAATTTTACTACTGTAGATGTTGATAAAAAAATAAATTTTCAATGTTTTAATTTTCCAATTAACCAAAATTAAAATAAAACTAAAATAATAAGTATTTGTAGTTTTATTTGGATTATTGGGAAAAAATCAATCAATATGTATAAAATTGGGAAAAAAGAAGGTAAATATGATCAAAATGAACAAGGTTTGGGTGTCTTTTTAATGAAAAAATCAAGTACCAAAACCTTTGAAGAGTAATGTGAACTTCGAGATAGAAGTAGTGCAATTATAGTATCTGATTTTATGGAGGAATAAAGCACCATTTTACTTTTGCCTCATCCAAGATAATTTCATTAGGAAATTTTGTCATATATTTACTAGAGTCGAACGAGAGAGGTTGACTCAACAAGTATACTATTTTATAAAGTGAAAGGGGGCATATGTCCAAGAAGAGAATTATTCATATATAAGAATTTATGGGTATCAATGAAGTCCCTTATTACTCCCTTTGTTTATTTGTGACAAATATTTTGCTACAAAGGTATGCAAACAATATTGTTCCTAGTCAATTTTGTTTGATAAGAAGAAGAAGAAACAATTTATTTCATCTTCAGTCAATATAGTAGAAGTTGTTGTGAAGAATTCTTCACCCCTAACTAAGATATTTGAGACATTGAAACCCTTCAATTTGAAAGAAGCCAAACCAATCAAAGGCTTTGACCCTGAAAGGTTATTTTCTCAACATTTATCATTAATGTTAGGATATTCCGACACATAGGAAATAGTTAAGTATAACTTGGTCTAGTGTAGAGTTAGGTAAAGTGTGCTTCTTTACTATGTACATTTGTAACTTACAATCTGATGGTCACGATATGTTCTAGACATGAAGTGATACGATGGTTCATTCTCTCCTCTGTATTACCGACACTTGATCCATGGCTTAACACCCGATTGGTCCATGATCTTTATTTAAAGAGCATGGAGGTTCATTTGTAGGGTGACCATGTTGAAAATAGCAACAAGAAATGATAAAAATAGAATCCAGAATATTCCAATTTTAATTTGTCCTTGAATTAAAATTGTGACCTAAATTCAAATTTAGTCTCACCAGCTACTTGAAAATAATTAATTAATTCATTATGGACTAATTAGTTGGAGAAATTCAAGTTAGAAGTCTTTTTGAAGTCATGCAACAATTATCACTTAAATTAGGGAGATTATCCCTTAATTAAGGAGATAAGATTGAGTTATATTTGAGCTGTAATTAGTTAGCTTAGTTTACTGAGTTAAGTCCAGTTAAATTAGTTCCAAACTGTTTGAGGAACTAATTGTGAGTTATTAGTCAGTTAATGCATGCATGCACTTAACTAGTGTACTCTAGATAACTGAAGATTCACTCATCAAAAACTCATGCATCTCTATTATGAGAAAGACCTAGTTGAGCTAAATGCTAAGGAAAAGTTACTATCAGTTGCATGTGTTTTCCTATAAAGGAAACTCATCCATGCAGTCAAGGTAAGGTTCCTTGAGGATTGCGCAGTTTTACAGGGCGTGAGATCAGTGTGAGTGATCAGTGTTACACTTGGTAAAAGTAGGATCACCCAGGAGAAACAACGCAAGGAAATAGGAGGCTTGGAGGGCAGAGGAGAAGGTTTGTGAGAAGCCTTATTTGCCTGTGAGCATCCAAGAGGATTGTACTGAGAGCTGGTTAGCTGTGGGAGCTAAAGCTTTGTGTAATCTTGATGTATTTCCACCTTGTATGATATATAGATAGTGGGGTTTTTAGCTGAGGCTTTCCCCAGAGTATTCTTTTGTGTTTCATGTGCATTGATTCTACTTCTCTGTTATATGTGTTCCGCTTGATCGTGCTCAAATCTATTAAGCTTACACAAGTTTGATTGTAGAAGTAGATTAAGTATTTTTCTTTAGTTATATTGCATAATCGGGTTAATCTACAATGCGAATTTCTACATGGTATCAGAGCCTAGTTTATCAGAATTGTGAATAGTATATGAAGAAGAGAATTCAAAGTTTTAAGTTCGGGGTTGCAGGTGCAAATCGAATTCATATCATACTTCAATTAAAAAAAAAAATACGAGATGGGACATTATGCGACTAATTACCCATTGAAGAAGTCCAAGAAAGGATCCTCGGAAGGATCTGAAGGTGAGGCATTAGCCTCTCAGTTCGAAATGGACTTCGCCCTCATTGCATGCATGGTTTCTTCAATGATGGGTTATGGTTGGTTTCTTGACAGTGGAGCCTCATTCCACATGACTGGCGATAAAAGTTTATTCAATACCTTGAAGGAGAAAGACCTCAAGATACTCATAGACATGGGTGACTATGAGAGGTATATTGTTTCTGGAGTGGGCATGGTTGCTTTTTAGAGGGAGCATGGAGCTTCTATCACCTTGATAGATGTGAAGTATGTGCCTGGACTGAAGAAGAACTTGGTATCATCACAATGTTGGAGGACAAAGGCTATGATGTTGTCTTCAGTAAGGGAAAGGTTTTCCTTAGACACATCACCATGGGACAGGTGAAACAGATCGGTTCACGGGTACAGAACCTATATGGTCTTGCGGTTCAAGATGAATGCAAAGCCTTGAGGAGAAAGGCATATGTTAGAGACTTGGTGGTTGAGAGGGAGAGTAAATTACCTCTCAACTTGCAGTCCCAGAAGATGTCTCAGACAATTGTGGAGGAGCCACAATTGGAGATGCTGAGAGGAGACCGAGTGGAGGCATCCATTCATGTAGAGACCTCTAGCAGGGGGAAATTTCGAGCCAAGTGGGCAAAGGGATCACATGGAGCCATACCTCCAGGTGTGAGGTGGGGTGATGTGAAGTGATAGTCCCAAGAAGGCTGAAATTAGGCAGGGTCCATTGAGAGGTTTTATCTCACGGATCGTACCTTGCTACGAGAGCCAAAAGTACATAGTAGCAGGAGGAATCAATGAGATTGATGCAGTCAGAGATCGAAGTGAAAGAGGCTAGAGCAATCAAATATTGAAGAGCTCATAGAAGGATTGAAAACAGTGCAAAAAGGCTGAGTCAGCAGAAGCACAAAGTTTTCAGTTGACAAAGGCAATAACAGTCAGAGACTTTGATGATAGATGCATCATATTGATTTAGGATGGATGTTTTTTGTTTTTGAAGTTGTTGGAGCAACAACACTAGAGAGAAGTGTTGCATGCAAAACATTCCAAAGGTTCAGGATCGAGATCGAGTTGAATTCCTTTCTTGTTGAGAGGGAGTGTTGAACATAACAACAAGAAATGATAAAAATAGAATCCAAAATATTCCAATTTTAATTTTTCCTTGAATTAAAATTGTGAATTAAATTTGAATTTAGTCTCACCAGCTGCTTGAAAATAAATAATTAATTCATTATGGATTAATTAGTTGGATAAATTCAAGTTAGAAGTCTTTCTGAATTCATGCAACAATTATCCCTTAAATTAACGAGATTATCCCTTAATTAAGGAGATAAGATTGAGTTATATTTGAGTTGTAATTAATTAGCTTAGTTTACTAAGTTAAGTCCAGTAAAATTAGTTCCAAACTGTTTTTAGAACTAATTGTAAGTTATCAATCAGTTGATGCATGCATGCACTCAACCAGTGTACTCCAAATAATTGAAGATTCCCTTATCAGAAACTCATGCATGTCTGTTCTGAGAAAGATCCAGTTGAGCTAAATTTAAAGGATAGGTTACTATCAGTTGCATATGTTTTCCTATAAAGGAAACTCATCCATGCAGTCAAGGTAAGGTTCCTTGAGGATTGCATAGTTTTACAAGGTGTGATATCAATGTGAGTGATTAGTGTTACACTTGGTAACACTAGGATCACCCAGGAGAAACATTACAAGGAAATAGAAGGCTTGGAGGGCAGAGAAGGAGGTTTGTGAGAACCCTTGTTTGCCTGTGAGCATCCAGGAGGATTGTACTGAGAGCTGGTTAGTTGTGGGAGCTAAAGATTTGTGTAGTCTTGTTGTATTTCCACCTTGTATGATAATACAAATAGTGGGGTTTTTAGCTGAGGCTTTCCCCAGAGTATTCTTTTGTGTTTCATGTGCATTGATTCTGCTTCTCTGTTATATGTGTTCCACTTGATCTTGCTCAAATAAATTAAGCTTCCGCAAGTTTGATTGTAGAAGTAGATTAAGTATTTTGCTTTAGTTATATTGCATAATCAGGTTAATCTACAGTGATAATTTCTACAGACCATTCATGAGAGAAGCTTATGTAAAATTTTCATTCTTTTATTAATAAATTGCCTGAAGTGGCCGCGTTGGCTCAGGTCGTGGATTGTTTCCCTCTTTGAGGGTTTTAACCACGTCAAGAATATTAGTGTATTGATCTGTGATCTGTTTGTGAGCAGTGTCCTCTGGTGTTCTATCTGAGGAACTTACCTTGTAAATTCCTACAATCAATAAGATATGGAAATTTGTTTACTAAAGTATTGGAAGGAACTAGACAAAATCAAGTGGAGACATCAAAAGGAAAAGAGAAGGAAAACTTTTGTAGAATGATGATCCAATTACATATTATCACTTCAAGGGAGAATAGAAAAACTAGAAAAATAGGAAGAATCCTACAAATGTATAATCTCCATAAGCTCAAGAAACTCATTCGAGTTCTTCCTCTACACATAAAATACAAGAGACAAATACAGCCAAAGGAGAGAGTAAGGAACAATGTTTTGGAGGAGATGATGCCGAATAACCACCCTCTCATGTTGATCTAGAAAAGTGTCTTATTGTTACTTCATCAAAAATAAAGGAAGAGTCTCGAGAAAGAAAGAATCCCAAAATTTAAAGGGACCCATTGATATCGAGGTGGAAAATGTTGTAGTCCTTGACTTGTTAGCACTACATTTGGTAGAAACTCAAAAGATAATGGAGGATTTGGCTACTAATGATCCAAGTACATTTGAGAAACAATTTTTTTTTAAGAAACAAATATTTTTATATTAAGTCAATTGGTTTGCAAGCCAGTGCCTTTACATTTAAAGCAACTCCTTCATCTTCAATGTTCCAAAAAAAAGAGATCTATTCCTACCTTGTCAGTTACTAACTAGGATTCTTACAACATATTTTTATAGAGTCTCCAAAAGACTCCTTGATACATTATAAACTTGCAAAAAATAGAAAATTCACTTAAAAATAGCCACTGCCATATTTTCTAGCTTTAGAGCTTCCAACTTGTTTTGGTTGAATTATTTCCACTTTTTAAGGAGGGGCCTCATCCATGGGTTGCTCCATAAGTTCTTCATGCTCTTCCCCTACTTTCTCTCCATGATTCAGACCATTCGTTACCCCAAACACTTCCTTTAGAATTCCCAAGGTCATTGTCTCCACAGTCAATTCAATATTATCCACTTTAATTGATAAGCTCTCCACTTTCACCTGCAAACGATTAACGTTAGTGTGCATCGTTTCTAACTACTAGCTAACTAGAGTGAAGTGGGACCTCGCTTCCATGGCTATCTTTTCTCCCTGGATAGAAATGAGGGATGACAAGTAAGACATACTTGAGGCCAATTGTGCCTTCATGTCTTCCTCATGATCTTGTCTGGTCAAGTGCTCCATTCTGCAAAGAAATCCAATACTAGTTTGATTCAATAAGATACTCATTACTAACAATATCCATTTATAACCACTTATTCTTAATCCTCTCCTTCCAATGATTTCTTGCATGCATACAATTACACAATCCTTCTCTTGAGAACCACTGACATAATTTTCCATAACAATAGATTCCCTTCTACTACCGAGCTCAAGTGATTTTAACACTCAGACTTTGCAGAACTCGAGCATGCTCTTCCATATCATTGGGTATTAATGCATTGAAGAAGTCTGACATGTGTCCAACGACATTGTGGATCTTTCCTCGAGAGCCCAGATAGTGAATGCATTGACATCATTCATCTTAGATGAGGGCCGCCAAACAAGAACCTTCAAGAATTTGTGATTATAATGGACATTAAATGACATGACGAATCTTAATTTAAATTTAATCCATCTCCATAAACAAGTATAACGGGATGTGAAATTCGCAAAAGAAAACATTTTTCTAATCATGGAATATATAATATAGTTGAGACTCTTTGATCCTAAAAAAAAATCCTTGTTCTAAAGTTGCTCCTTAGTTCGCTAACAAATGCACTAGATTTTTCTATATTTTAATGGGGAAAAATTCTACACTTTCAAACTTCTGAAGTTGCAACCGAATTCTAAGAAGCAATGGAGGAAGATCCTTTTCTAGCATCTCTTTGAATTTGAGCATTTATTGAATGACAATCATGAAATCCCATAGACTACTAAATGATGAATCCACCTTGCAATGGTTACCTCTAGGGCTTCCCATAGAGCTAGAGTTTATGCTCGATTATTGGTTGCTTTGCCTAAATCCTAGGCAAATTGTGTCTCTATTTCATTGTTAGGGTGAAAGATGACCCCTCTCATCTTTCGCCCTACCTCTCTTGAATTTCCTTTCGAGGCTCCATCAAAGAAGAGAGAATGGCATCCCTTGTTAAGCTTATATTCCTGAAATTGTTCCTTGTCTAATCTTATGATAAAATAAGGCTTAGATGTGTAAGTCTTGAAGCTTCCAACATGATTGTGTGGTTTTTCCAAACTGAGCGATTATTTTTCCTTTGTCAACAAATTTTCCAACTTTGATGGGTCGTAACCCCCTGATGAAATGGTTTCAAAAAGTAGTTGAACTGCCTTAACAACTTTTGTTACAGGGTTAGGTTTTACATCCTTGAATATAATATGATTGTGAGTTAGCCAAATGGACCAACACAAGTATTTGGGAGAGAAAACCAACTTCTTAAGATTACAGAGTCAGACTTACACTGAAGAGGATATTAGGATTTCCATTTTTCAAACAGTTTGATCCGATCCACAAGGATACACTGTATATTGCCAATTGGCACTACAACAAGCTTCCAAACATTAGTGGAAAATGGGCAATGTTGAAAGACATGCTTTATGTCTTCTTCAACTAACCCACAAAGAACACAATGCATGGGTCCTTAGATTTTACTTTTTCTCAAATTCTCAGCTGGGAAAACTTTCTCTTGTACTAACTCCCAACAAAATAGGTTGATTTTAAGAATACCATCCTTATTCCAAAATTTGCTTCAAATATTAGATACTGGAGGGTGTGAAACTTGCTTCACTAATGAATCATAACCCTCTTTTACTGTATAAAAAATCTTCTTTCCACCTGAACAAATTTTGTGATCAAGGCGATTTGTTGCAACATTTGAGAATTTTTTTGTCTTTTTTTTTTTTTTAAACAGTAATGAGTACATTCCACTAGGCACAATCAGTAACTTCATAGGAACGACTGCCACTATTCCACCTGGTACAACAAATATTTCATAAACACCACAAGGGTCAACATGTCTTCGAAGACTTGAACCCACACTACTTGGGACACAAATTGTGAATCATACCACTTGAGCTAAGTTCCTTTGACTTGAGAAACAATTGTTAACCAAGCACAACATGCATTATAATAACGCTGACAAAAAGTTACAAATTGAAAATGTTCATGCTAAGAATAAGAAAGTAACAAAGAAATGGAGGTCCAAGGTGGATATATTAAGAGTGGAATCGTTTGGGATTTTGAAGTTGCATATGACTATAGAGGATGCCCTCGCTGATTCGATTTTGAAGTTGCATATGACTATAGAGGATGCCCTTGCTGATTCTGTTATAGAGCAAGAGATTTAAAATATATAGTTAAAAAGGAAAATCAACAAGATAAAAAAGCCTAAAGTCCTAGACTTTCAATTCCCCTCTGTCTATTTTTTATTTAGAATAAGCACCATATATCACTCTCAACATAGCCAATGGAATAAAAAAATAGCTAAATTAACTAATGTAATTAGAACTTAGGTTAGAACTAATGTAATTAACTAATGTAATTAGCAAGTATTATTTTAGAAGCATGAGATATACACTCTACCTAAGAAATCTCTCTCAAAAAAATTCTTCTTTCACTAAGTAATTATAGAAAAACCTTGAACAAGATCATCATTTTGTTGAAAATGATTTAATCACATTTACTACATAAATCACTATGGTCTATTATTTTCAGAAAAATTAACAAGAGCTTCCATCTAAAAAGAGAATAAATATATCAAAGCAAGATAAGATGCGAGAATTCAAATGTTAAAAAATGATAATGTTGAATGCACAAAGATCAATGAATAGAGTAATACTTTCTTGAGATGAATCATAGTATCCAAACCTTGAAGGCCTATGAGCAATTAAAGCTTCTTCGTTAATTTCAAAGGACTAATTAAATGAGGATTTAAGCTCATCATGACATGATAAAGTTATGAGTTTGACAATTTAACAAATTTTCCATAAAATTATATCAAGGAATTGTTAATTACATTTGTCCATGATAACAAATACCAATTGTCAACCTCCACTTTTAGAATAAAATTCATACAACATTATACATTATTAATTCCAATTATCTCTGACTAGATCACAGTCTCCAGCTCAACCTAAGTGCAATGTTAACATTCATCATTGATGGTATGATTTGTGACTTTAGACACCTGCATGCATGTTAATAATGCTAGTAATTCTTAGTGATAGTTAAAAAAATTAAAGTTTTTGAAATAATCTTTCCATAAATCAATATTGGAGAGTCAAAGTAATTCTGGTTTTTTATTTTTATGTGGAATCTTACAACAATATTGTATTTATTTTTATATAGCCTCAACCCTTGGAACCTTAAATGCAATTTTTTCAATGAAAACTTGATTTGACCACAACATTGCAATTACTCTAAAATATATATAGAGGGGAAAGTTTCAAAATTGGCAACTCAAACTCACCTCATCAAAGAAAATATATTAAACGTGAGGTTGACAACTGAACATACATGCACGTGGAATTTGACACAACTCTTATTTAAATATGTTTATATGCTGCTTCTTTTTTAGGGGGGTGTCTTTATCTTGTTTGGTTGTTTGTTTCTTGGTTGGATTTTGGATTTTTGTTTTTTTCATTTTATTAAGTTTAAGATAATGTAATTTTTCACTTATTTTAAATTTAATAGGTTAAATTATAAATAAAATTAGTTATTATAATAATGGGATTTTTTTTGGTAGAAATCACATTACAAATTTTGAATAAGGAAATAATGTTTATTAAAAATATATTTTTATAAAGATATATTTAAAAATGAAATAAAAATAAATAAATAAATAACAATTAATAAGAAATAAATATCAAATTGAAATATTCTTTGTTCAACAAAAATTTGTCAAATTTAAACAATAAAAAATTACAGATAAATGAAAACCAAGACCAAAGCAATTAACTAACAAGAAAAATAAATAATTATAAAATAAATAATAAATAAATAAAAATTATTAAAGAAAAAAATCACATCAAGTAAAGGAAAACAATCAATGTCTAGATAACAGAGGAATCAAAATTATGGAATAAAAATATCCAAAAGAAAAGTAAAAAAAAAGGAAGAGATGAAATTAATGAGAAGATTATTATAATATAAAAAATAAACCAAGACACTAAAATAACCTTAAAAAAAGAAATAAGGAAATTGACTATTTATTAATAATAAGCAAAATCACATTTTTAGGGGATAGTTGAAAAATAGCTTCTAAAAGATTAAACAATCCAAAACTATTATAATATAACTTAAATTAAAGTATTTAGGTAGTAATAAATGGGGAAGAGAGTAAATATACTTAATCAAAAATATCTATAAATCATATTAACCATTATTATAAATACCAATATACCAATCAAGAAATATAAACTAAAATACACACAAAAAAGGGGGAGATATAAGGTTAAAAACAAGGCTAAAGAATAAACAAAAGGAGAAAAATAGAAACTCAAGAAGAAAGAGCAGGGACCCAACAATTGCTAAGTTTCCAACCATAGTCCTTATTATTCTTGTCAGCATTTCAATCTCTATAGCCTCTCTAAACTTATGGTGATGGAATTAATATATCCTAGCAATGACCCGGGCGTCTTCAATGCACATGTAGTGTCTTGTCTTTTCCCAGATGTAGTGTTTTGTCTTTTTCGCATGTTTTTCCAAAGTTGAGGAGTGAGTTCTGTCTTCAATGCAAATGTAGTGTCTTGTCTTTTCCCAGATGTAGTGTTTTGTCTTTTTCGCATGTTTTTCCAAAGAGGAGTGAGTTCTGTCTTCAATGCAGATGTAGTGTCTTGTCTCTTCCAAGATGTAGTGTTTTGTCTTTTTCACAAGTTTTTCCAGAGTTGAGGAGTGAGTTCTGTCATGTTTGATGTTGGTCGCATGTTGCATGAATTAGCTGATTTATTGAGTAGCCAGTTTCCACTTAAAGTGTCCCAAAAAAATATAGAATTACATAAACACCTCTCATATTCTTAGAATACACTAAGTCTTTTAGAAATTTTAAAAACTTTAAAGAGTACTTAAAGACCTAAAAGTAAAGAAAACCTTGTAAAATATCACAGATTAATTTTACATAAATTTAATGTTTAATATTTTAAATTATTTATTTATATAATATTTTTAAATTTTAATACGACTAATTTATATTTTATATTATTATAAAAAATTACATATTAAATTTTATTTTTTAATATTAGCCTTGCCTTTATTATTTATAAAGTATTTTATATTTTTACTATCATTAAATTTTCATTTTGTTATAATTTGTTGTTAAATGTTTTTAATTTATTTTATAAGTATTTCATATTTTTTTACTATCGTTAGATTTTCATTTTGTTATTTATACAAGTGTTCAATGTTTTTAATTTATTTGTTAATGTGTTAACATTTCTAAACGGCTTGTTATAAATTTATATAAGCGTTCAGTGTTTCTAAACCATTTGTTAGGTACATAATTTGCTTATTGTTTAAACTCTTTGTTATTTATATAATTGGTTCATTGTGTCAATTATTTTTTTTGTTTTCTGAATTTGTCTACTCTTATATTGATACAAAAATATTGTTACAGAGAGGCAAAAGCTTTGAGAGTTCTAGCCCCTGAGACGACATGCTTACAAAAATCGCTTGAGAAGTTGACCAGAAGACCTGAATAATGACTTGCTTTAAAATTTGAAATAACTGGAAACTGTGACTGAAGACCAGGAGAGATTGATAGGAACCAATCAAAACTTAGTACAGTGTTGCTGCTACAAGATCAGAATCTAACCCATGAACAGATTGAACTAAGACAGTGACCAAGAAAACAGGAGAAAGCCGCCCACGCAGGGGAAACGGCAAGTCAAAAATTGAAAAAGACCTGACTCTGAGAATTAAAAACATGTAATGACTATATAACCAGGTGGGAATGAGTGTCTTCTTTCATCAGTTGAACAAAAGCCAGAAGGTGCAGACCTGTTCAGTCTTCATTCAAGATAGGAGGCGATTCTTCAACTACTCTGCAACCGAATTGGTTTGGGTCTTCCATCTTAGAGGGTTGGCCCTCTTTACCTGAAGGACCACCACCTGCAAGAGCGCTCGAACTGGCATGTATGGTCGAAACTAGAGTTGTGGAGCCACTTGGGTCCCTTCTCTGAGTAGTCACAAATTGCGCGGAATCATTCTGAACTTCCATCCTTGGTTCCAAAGGAGCCCCTGGACTGACAACCCCCGAACCCACAGTATCCTCACACAACTCTACGGTGACTGACGCAGTGAAGGAGAGATTGCTGAGAGTGCAGGGGAAGCGGAGGTGAGCTGTGTGAGAATTGGAATGGTGAGAGTGCACTTCGGTGATGAACTTCCCTCTTCCCCTGCCACGACCACTTCTAGTCGCAGGATAACTATCAAGACAGAAATCTGAAGCCTCAGATGAAGGGTCCGAGGTTGTGGAGGAAGGCTGGCGAGAGACTCGGCCTCGGGAGGTGCCTCTTCTGGAGCTCATCCTGGAGCACACCCTAGGCATGTTGAGGTATGTAGGATGAGCAGAGCAAACAGTAGTGGAGGGGACTGAGAGGGGGTGACAGAGGAGGATGCAAAAAAGATTGTTTAAAGCATGAAAGCCCTGATAATTATCAATGCCTCGATACAAAGGCAGACAATGCCCTGGACTACCTAGAGAGCTAGGAGCTTTAACCTTGCAGAACCAGCATGAGCGCAAGGGAGGAGCTAGAGTGAATAACAAGCAGGGCAACATTATCGATAAACTTTCATACTGGCGCGAGGGAAAGAGCTGCGTAAATGCAACATTAAAGTTGATGATCTAAAACATTAACTCTTTCCTCATATGATGCCGGCTGGTAGTGTTTATGAGCCACACGCCCCCCCTCCATGCCGCCATCGTACTACTTGCTTGACTATGCACCCGCATCCAGGGGAGATAAATCCTGTTGCACCAGAGCAGTGCAGTCTTGTTTGAGTTTTGCATTATTTGAATCATGTAATGGACCTGAAAAAAAAATAGGAGCTGCTGATTGACTCCCTGATTGGCCAATCTGTCTGCTACCTTGTTGGCCAAACGCCGAATATGCTTGAAGGTAATGCTCCTGGAAGTCCTGAGCCATTCCTCAATTTATTCCAATCTGCTTAAAAGCCGCCAGCTCGAGGCAATCTTTGCTGCTGAGGTACCTGCGTGAATCCTTGTGGCGGCTGCTATTAAGGTTTGAGAATCCCCTTCTACCTCAAGAGGGAAAAAAATTTCCTTTTCTGCTATGCATATGCCTTTCCATAAACCTTCAAGCTCTGTAGCGTTATTGGTATCTTTACCAATTGACCCATGATATATGTGCAATGCTAAACCAACTTCGTTTCTGAAGACACCACCATAGCCAACCAGCCCAGGATTACCCTTAGCAGCCCCATCGAAATTCAAATTATAATAATGGGAAGCCAAAGGAGACTAATAGTGGGGAGAAGCAGTGCTAATTGGGGGACTAGTCTTGACTTGAGCTAAGAACATGCGGTCCAAATTCCAATCTTTTAGGATGAGGTGTTCCTAAGGAGAGTTTGGCAGGTCTGAGTCTTTCCACTGTCTTAGGGCAAGAAATTCTTGCAGATTTTGTTTGAGAAGAAGCCATAGGGTATCAAGTGGCTTGCTAAGATTGTTGAAGATTCTGTTATTTCTCTCCTTCCATAAGATCCAATAGATAAAGCTCGGTATGAGGCTCCAAAGGGAGTTGAGAAGAAGGCTTTGTAAAGGATGTCAAGGCTAGTTTCTAATAGTGTATGTAATATCTCCCACGCGTCTGCCCATTCTTCTATTGCACCGAGCAATTCTCTCCCAAAACTGTACTGCTAGTGGGCAGGTATCCAGGAGATACAGGATAGTTTCTCAATTGAGAGTGTAGTTGGGACATCTAGAGGGTCCATTGAAACCACGCTTTTGTAGATTATCCCAAGTGAGGATTCGTTGCTTGCTCAGAAGCCATAGAAAAGTGGAAACCTTAGGCCAGATACTAGGTTGCTAGACCTGATCCCAAATCTGATCATTTGTTGTTTGCATGGGTTGATAGAGTAGTTTGTTGGCATTATGATTCTGGTTTGGCTCTATGGTACAGGTGTTGTACTTGATGGCAACTCACTCATGTGGCAGATCTCAGTTCAGGCACTCAAAATCATTGAAAATGAGATACCCGCAGGTGATCCTAAGAAAATTTGCGGACCCGCAGGTACGCCGATCAAGAAGTGCGGACATACACGCAGGTGCTCCGTTCAGAAGGTGCGGACCCCAGTTTCACTCACTCCAATGCAGAAAAGCACGTGCACGTGGGAATCTTTATGAATGGTCCATGGTATTTAGCCTGACATATTTGATCCTATGGTTTTGGTCCATGGTTTTGCATCTACAAATATTGATCCAAGGTATTGGGTTCATGGTATTGTGTTATGATGGTTTTGGACCATGGTATTGTGAAAGGCTTGCCTATAAAAAGGAAAGGAGATCTCTTGGCTATACACTTGTGAAATTTGAATATCTTAAGATTTGAAATTTTGGGTGATTGGTTTAAAAGCTAGATCTAAATCAAGGAGAAAACTTAAGGCAAATCTATTGATAGGTCGTGATCTCTCGGGCGCATGAACAGATCTGTGGATCCGACTGACTGTGGCACAATGGAGGACTGTTAATTTGGCCCTAATCAGAAGTTCGTAGGCAATCCACGGCATAAGTGCGGGGGTATGCAGCGCAGGAGAAAGCGCAGTGCGGGGGTACGCAGCGCAGAAGAAGGCGCAGTGCGGGGTACACAACGAAGAAGAAGGTGCAGTGCGTGGG
Source organism: Pinus taeda (assembly GCA_000404065.3). Lineage (NCBI taxonomy): Eukaryota > Viridiplantae > Streptophyta > Pinopsida > Pinales > Pinaceae > Pinus > Pinus taeda. Next base: position 30,124 of record APFE030186158.1, on the reverse strand, counting down.
GTACGAAGAGAAGCAGAAGGCACAGTGCGAGGTACGCAGCACAGAAGAAGACACAGTGCGGAGGTACGCTGTCAGACAGATAGTGTAGGTGCAGATCTGAGTAGAAGTACGCAGAGCACAAGAAAGATCAGGTGTGGATCTGCGCAGTTTAGACACAGAAGAGCTGCGGATATCCGCAGGTTTATATTGGTCAAGTTGCGGACTTTTCCTTGAAGTATTTGTTGGCTGCCTTTTATCTATTTGCTGCAGAGTTCTGGGTTTAGTTTACTGGTATTGCCTTTCTGTTTACAACATTCTGAGAAATTTGGTGATTCATTGGTTGATTGTATAAGGATTTTGGTTGATTCATACGTACTTGTTGATTATTTGATGTCCATGGATCCAGTCTGAAAATTAATGAAACGTGGTCCTTAAAGAAGTAAAAGAGATAAGGGGGTTGTTGCTCCCTTCCAGGAGAGACTGGAAAACGAGAGAGAGTTGTAGCTCTTTGCAGGTTGCAACCTATGTACTAGTAAAGGACTGTACCAGTACAAAATCATTGTAAAAGAAGTTTCTAATTGAAAGAAGATAGAGACATATTGCAGCAGGTGGTTTTCACCCACATTGGGTTTCCACCTTATATCTGGTGTTCCTTGGTGTGATTATTTGTCTTTCTTGTTCTTGCTCATTATTATATGGTACTGACATACAAACTAATGATCAATATCTGAAGAATAAATTAAAGTATAAATCTGGAAGGTATATTGAGAAGAATTAGATAATACTGATTCACCCCCCCTCTCAGTATTATTTCCAACAATTGGTATCAGAGTAGGTTCTTTAGAAGAAGCTTGATTGCTTGAAGAAGGATCTTTCATCATGAGCAACTACGAGAGGGAAGCATCAATCAGGCCACCGATTTTTTATGGGACAAACTTCGTTTATTGGAAGGTAAGAGTTACTGCCTATCTTCAATCTCTTGGTACAGAAGTCTGGGATATCATAGATACAGGGTATACTTTTCCATCAGCAACTCCTACAGATCTGGCTGAGAAGAAGAAGTATGAAACAAATGCAAAAGAGGTCAATACTCTATTGGGATGCCTATCTCAATCGGAATTTGTCAAGGTTATGCAATTTAAATCCGTAAAAGAGATATGGGACAAGATTGTTCTGAGATATGAAGGAGATGATCAGGTAAAACGAGCAAAACTTCAAACCCTCAGGATTCAGTATGAAAATCTCAAGATGTATAATGATGAAAGTGTGGCTAATTATTTTCTTCGTGTAGATGATATTGTTAATTGTATGAAAAATTTGGGTGAAGAAGTAAAAGAGGCTATTGTAGTTGAAAAAGTTATAAGATCTCTGTCCCCTAGGTTTGAATCTAAAGTTTCTGCAATAGAAGAAAAGGAGAATCTCCAAAACCTTAAAATTTCACAGCTGCATGGAATTCTAAGTGCTTATGAAATGAGGAAAGGAGGACCATCAGATAGGAGAGAAGTTGCCTTCAAGGCTTCTGACAAAGGAGTCTACTTTGAGTCAGGACACATATCAGATGAAGAAGAAGAATCAAATTTTGTCAAAAATCTTCAATGGGGTGCTGGACGATTTCGAGGTAAGTTACCTTTCAAATGCTTTTCTTGTGGAAGAGTAGGTCACTATGCTGCCAAATTTCCTCACAAGGATAAGGGGAAGGAACCTGTTAGATGGAACAAGAAACATAATACAAACAAGAAAAGCTATTACACTCATGAAAGATAGTGATGGACTATCAAATAGTGATGAAGATGAACGAGGTAATCACTATAAACTTTTAATGGCCTTTGAAGATGATGATTACATGGATGCTATAGATGTGGATGGCTTTTATGAAGAAATTTCTAGACTCAAAACATGTTTAGAGGAAAAAAATGTGATCATTGATACTCTGCAATTTCAACTTGATGAAAAAGAGAAATTTCTTGAGAAGTTAGAATATGAAATTGTTGGCCTTAGAAAAGAAATTGAGAAAACAAAGGCCCTTAATCTTAAATTTGTAAAAGGATCTGAAACTCTAGATGAGATTATCAATGTGCAGTGTTCCCATCTAATCAAGACAGGTCTGGGATATAATGGAGAAGCATCTCATGCTTCCACCTCCAAAATTTATCTTGATGCAGCAAGAAGGAGTGAGCAAAAGCCTAATAGAAATCATCAAGTAAATCAGGGACAGTCTTCATCAAGAACGAACAAAGACTATCAAGAAAATTGGGGGCAAGCTACCTTAAGGACTAACAGAAGCTACAACCAGCCTCAGGTAAAATCTTCCCAATTTTCTTCAAGAATGGATGACAATCGAAACTACAATCATTTGGCTGGTAGATTTGATAATCGCAGAAGTTTCTTCAATGGCCAATGTTTCTCTTGCCATAACTTTGGTCACAAAGTAGCTGAATGTGTTGCCTATAAGACAATCATGACTAGAGAAGTTCAAAAACAAAGAAGTATGACTGGGATTACGAAAAGGACCTATAACAACTTTTCGGCGCTTGAAAATGAAATTGAATGTTCTATTTGTAATAACTTCGGTCATGAAGATTCTGAATGCAGGAGCAGGTTTCGGCAGAAAAAGGAACAAACCTCAAGCACCAGAACATGGAGAATAAAGGAACCATAACCAGAAAGATGTGGGATAGATTTATATGCAAAAGGACAGGAAAATCAATGGTACATCGACAGCGGATGTTCAAAGCGTATGACAGGTGATAAAGAAAAACTTGAATCATATACTGCTTTAGAAAAGGGAAAGAAAGTTTCTTTTGGAAATGATACCCCTGCAGCCATACAAGGAAAAGGCATTACTCAGTTGAAAGAAAAGGTCAAAGCTGGAAATGTTTTGTATGTTGATGGCTTGAAGCATAATCTATTGAGTGTCAGTCAGATGTGCGATAATGGAACCGAGGTAATATTTCGATTAGATGGGTGTAGT
>APFE030186158.1:1241-24698 GCA_000404065.3 Pinus taeda | reverse complement strand
AAAAATTTCTTGAGAAGTTAGAATGTGAAATTGTTGGCCTTAGAAAAGAAATTGAGAAAACAAAGGCCCTCAATCTTAAATTTGTTAAAGGATCTGAAACTCTGGATGAGATTATCAATATGCAGCGTTCCCCTCTAATCAAGATAGGTCTGGGGTATAATGGTGAAACATCTCAAGCTTCCACCTCCAAAATTTATCTTGATGCAGCAAGAAGGAGTGAGAAAAAGCCTAATAGAAATCATCAAGTAAATCAGGGACATTCTTCATCAAGAACGAACAAAGACTATCAAGAAAATCGGGGGCAGGCTACCTTAAGGACAAATAGAAGCTACAACCATCCTCAGGTAAAATCTTCCCAATTTTCTTCAAGAATGGATGACAATCGAAACTACAATCATTTGGCTGGTAGATTTGATAATCGCAGAAGTTTCTTCAATGGCCAATGTTTCTCTTGCCATAAATTTGGTCACAAAGCAGCTCAATGTGTTGCCTATAAGACAATCATGACTAGAGAAGTTCAAAAAAAAAGAAGTATGACTGGGATTACGAAAAGGACCTATAAAAAAATTTCGGTGCTTGAAAATGAAATTGAATGTTCTATTTGTAATAACTCCAGTCATGAAGATTCTGAATGCAGGAGCAGGTTTCGGCAGAAAAAGGAACAAACCTCAAGCACCAGAACATGGAGAATAAAGGAACCACAACCATAAAGATGTGGGATAGATTTTTATGCAGAAGGACAGGAAAATCTATGGTACATCGACAGTGGATGTTCGAAGCATATGATAGGTGATAAAGAAAAACTTGAATCATATACTGCTTTAGAAAAGGGAAAGAAAGTTCTTTTGGAAATGATACCCCTGCAGCCATAAAAGGAAAAGGCATTTCTCAGTTGAAAGAAAAGGTCAAAGCTGGAAACATTTTATATGTTGATGGCTTAAAGCATAAGCTATTGAGTGTCAGTCAGATGTGTGATAATGGAACCGAGGTGATATTTCGATCAGATGGGTGTAGTGTTCGTGATCTTGATACAGGAGAAACTGTTATCGAAGGCAAAAGAACTCCAAATAATATATACATATTTGAAGAAGGAGAACAAAAATGTTATTTGAGCAAGAATGATGAACACTGGTTATGGCACCGGAGATGGGGGCATCTAAGCTTTTCACAAATAAGGAAAGAATACAAATACTAGGCAGTTCGTGGTCTTCCAGAAATCAAAATTCCAAACAACACCATATGCAAATCATGTCAGTTTGGAAAGAAAACCATAACTAACTTCCTTGAGAAGGAAGGATCAGCCAGCAGGCCTCTTGAGCTAGTTCATACAGATGTATGTGGTCCATTTAGGACAAGGTTGCCTCGAGGAGAAGAATACTTATATTATTCATTGACGATTTCTCCAGGATGGTTTGGTTAGGACTTATGAAGCACAAGGACGAAGCATTCAAAAAATTCAAATCCTTCAAGGCCTTGGTTGAGAATGAATCAGATTACAAAATCAAGTGCCTCAGGTCAGATAGAGGTGGGGAGTTTAGCTCAAATGAATTTTTCGATTTCTATGAAGAACATGGATAAGAAGGGAATTCTCCACAGCTAGGAATCCTCAGCAAAATGGAGTAGTGGAAAGGATGAACAGAATAGTCCAACAAATGGCTCGGGATATGCTTGATGAATCTGGAACTCCCGCAACCTTCTAGGGTGAAGCTGCATATGCAGCGGTTGTTATTCTCAGCAAAACAAATGTCCGAGTGAACATCACTCAAACTCCACATGAGCTCTGGTATGGTGAGACTCCTTCGGTAAAGCATTTCAAAATTTTTGGAAGCAAATGCTATATTAAGAATACTAATGAACAGCTTGGCAAACTTGAACCTAGAGCAGATGAAGGCATTCTTCTTGGTTATTCTCCCCACGGCAAAGCATATAAGTGTTATAATAAAAGACTTGGAAGAATTGTTGACAGCATTGATTTAGTGGTTGATGAAAAAGGATACATTCCTAGGCAAGTAAATTATGAAAATATCGAAGAGGATGAAGACTACCCTCAAAATCAGACTGATGATGAAGAAGATACCCATGAAGAAGAAACCCATGAGGAGCCAGAGGAACAAATAAGGATAGAAGAGAAGACTCCTTCCAGGTATGTTTAAAAGAATCATCCAGAATCACAAATTTTGGGGCAAAAGGAGGCAGGTGTACAAACAAGAAGAACAATTGCAGAAGCCTCAAGCTATTTGGCATTTCTCTCCTCCACTGAACCACAAAATGTAAAAGTTGCATGCAAAGATGAATGCTAGTTCAAGGCAATGGATGAAGAACTTGAGCAGATCGAAAAGAACAACACTTGGGAGTTGGTCCCTAGACTAAAAGATAAGAATGTCATAGGGACAAAATGGATCTTCAAGAACAAGTTGAATGAAAATGGGGAAGTTATTAGAAACAAGGCCATACTTGTTTGTAAAGGGTATGCTCAACAAGAAGGAATAGACTTTGAAGAAAATTTTGCTCCTTTTGCTAGACTTGAGGCCATCCGAATGTTCCTTGCTCTCTCAAGCTTTCAGAAGTTCAAAGTATTTCAAATGGACGTGAAATCAGCTTTTCTGAATGGAGACTTAGAAGAAGAAGTGTACATTGAGCAACCAGATGGTTTCATTCTTGGGAATGATCCAAATCTTGTATGTAGACTAAAAAAGGCTCTCTATGGTCTTAAACAAGCTCCAAGGGCTTGGTACTATCATTTGGACAAATATCTTCATCAGCAAGGCTTTTCAAAAGGATCAGCAGATAGCAATCTTTATATAAAAATTGAAAATGACAAATTGCTAATACTTGTTGTGTATGTAGATGACATTATCTTTGGCAGCAATGAAGAAGCTATGAGTCAAAGCTTTGCCTTGGTGATGCAGAAAGAATTCGAAATGTCTTTGCTTGGAGAACTGACATACTTTCTTGGATTGCAAATCCAACAAAATGAAGGCGGTATCTTCTTGTCTCAAACCAAGTACCTCAAGCAGATTCTGAAGAAGTATGGCATGGAAGATGCAAAACCAGTATGTACCCCCATGGTTACAGGATGCAGTCTTAGTGCAAATGATGAATCAGCAGCAGTACATCAGCCAACCTATAGATCTATGATTGGAAGTCTACTTTATTTGACAGGTACCCGACCAGACATCATGCATGCAGTGGGAATAGTTGGAAGATTTCAGGCAAATCCAAAGGTAAGTCATCTTCAGGCAGTAAAGAGAATCTTCAAGTACCTTCAAGGAACTCAAAACTATGGCTTATGGTATCCTAGAGATACAGATCTCACACTTCATGCTTATATTGATGCAGATTGGGCCGGAAGCATGGATGACAGGAAGAGCACAAGTGGTGGTGCATTCTTTATGGGTTCTAGATTAGTATCTTGGTTTAGCAAGAAACAGAGTTTGATTGCTTTATCTACAGCTGAAGCGGAATATGTGGTTGTTGCATCTTGTTCCACTCAACTTCTTTGGATGATGCAGACCTTGCTGGATTTTCAAATTACTTGTACTCCACCTATCTCTATCTTATGTGATAATACAAGTGCAATCAACATTTCTAAGAACCCAGTCATGAATTCAAAAACCAAGCACATATTGATCAAGTATCACTTTCTTCGGGAACAGGTGTTGGAACAAAAGGTAAAGTTGGAGTATGTTCCTTCTAGGGAACAAGTTGCTGATATACTCACCAAACCATTGTCCAAGGAGACCTTTGAATACCTCAGGCAAAAGCTGGGGGTTGTTGATGCATAATCTTGTTGTTGAATCTCATTTGTTTCAGAGAGTGTTGGTTGTACGCAAGTTTCATATGGCGTATACGCGTACATCAAATGGCACAGGTTCAGGGGGAGCATATAATGCATTGTTGGCATTATGGTAGAAGATCTTCATGCTGATCTGAATATTGCTGCAATATGTCTCTATCGGTCATTTATGGTGATTGGTGGACTGTGGTTCTTCATGCAGATATTTCTTTCCTTTTGCAGATCTGATTTATCAGGGGGAGCATGATCAGCAAAACAAAGGCCTAAGCATGTTCTCAAGGGGAGCATAACCCTTTGCCCTTGATGTCAAAGGGGGAGAATGACATTGAGGATCTTGAGGTTGCCATCAAGTCCAAAGGGGGAGATTGTTGGCATTATGATTCTGGTTTGGCTCTATGGTACAGGTATTGTAATTGATGGCAACTCACTCATGTGGCAGATCTTAGTTCAGGCACTCAAAATCATTGAAAATGAGATACCCGCAGGTGATCCTAAGAAAATCTGCGGACCCGCAGGTATGCCGACCAAGAAGTGCAGACATACATACATGTGCTCTGTTCAGAAGGTGCGGACCCCAGTTTCACTCACTCCAATGCAAAAAAGCACGTGCATGTGGGAATCTTTATGAATGATCCATGGTATTTAGCCCGACATATTTGATCCTATGGTTTTGGTCCGTGGTTTTGCATCTACAAATATTGATCCAAGGTATTGGGTTCATGGTATTGTGTTATGATGGTTTTGGACCATGATATTGTGAAAGGCTTGCCTATAAAAAGGAAAGGAGATCTCTTGGCTATACACTTGTGAAATTTGAATATCTTAAGATCTGAAATTTTGGGTGATTGGTTTAAAAGCTAGATCTAAATCAAGGAGAAAACTTAAGGCAAATCTATTGATAGGTCGTGATCTCTTGGGCGCATGACCAGATCTGTGGATCCGACTGACTGTGGCACAATGAAGGACTGTTAATTTGGCCCTAATCAGAAGTTTGCAGGCGATCCGCGACATAAGTGCGGGGGTACACAGCACAGGAGAAAGTGCAGTGCGGGGGTACGCAGCGCAGAAGAAGGCGCAGTGCGGGGTACGCAGCGAAGAAGAAGGTGCAGTGCATGGGGTACGCAGAGAAGCAGAAGGCACAGTGCGAGGTACGCAACATAGAAGAAGACACGGTGCGGAGGTATGCTGTCAGACAGACAGTGCAGGTGCGGATCTGAGCATAAGTACGCAGAGCACAAGAAAGATCAGGTGCGGATCTGCGCAGTTTAGACACAAAAGAGCTGCGGATATCCGCAGGTTTATATTGGTCAAGTTGCGGACTTTTCCTTGAAGTATTTGTTGGCTGCCTTTTATCTATTTGTTGCAGAGTTTTGGGTTTAGTTTACTGGTATTGCCTTTCTGTTTACAGCATTCTGAGAAATTGGGTGATTCATTGGTTGATTGTATAAGGAGTTTGGTTGATTCATATGTACTTGTTGATTATTTGATGCCCATGGATCCAGTTTGAAAATTCATGAAACGTGGTCCTTAAAGAAGTAAAAAGAGCAAAGGGGGTTGTATCTCCCTTCTAGGAGAGACTGGAAAACGAGAGAGGGTTGTAGCTCTCTGCAGGTTACAGCCTGCATACTGGTAAAGGACTGCACCAGTACAAAATCATTGTAAAAGAAGTTTCTAATTGAAAGAAGATAGAGACATATTGCAACAGGTGGTTTTCACCCACATTGGGTTTCCACCTTATATCTGGTGTTCCTTGGTGTGATTGTCTGTATTTCTTGTTCTTGCTCATTATTATATGGTACTGACATACAAACTAATGATCAATATCTGAAGAATAAATTAAAGTATAAATCTGGAAGGTATATTGAGAAGAATTAGATAATACTGATTCACCCCCCCTCTCAGTATTATTTCCAACATAGTTGGTATGCTTCCTTGGAAGTGAACATACCTTTTGGCGTGTTTCCCCATCGCAGTTTGTCCTTTTGATTAGAGTATTTAATTTTCCTGAGCTTTAGCTCCTAATCGATCTATTCATATGTTTCCCCCTGCCAATTAGCCTGCCAGGTACTAGCTGATCTCCAAAGTTGAAAACCTTGAGGGGACTGCTGCTGCCAAAACTGATGAACATGGATTTGGTCTGTTTGCTGCATGGAAGCTTACCAGTTGGGTTTGTGGAAGAGAGAGGCTAGTTTGGGGAGTTGCTGCCAAGAGTCCTCCCAAAATCTAGCTGTGGTGCCCGAATGGATCTCCCAAAAACCGTGCTCTTGAATAAAGGCACTATGTTGCTTGGTAGCATTCCATATCAATGAGCCAGGGGTTTTGTGCTAATTCTGATGAGATCATCCCATTGATTGCCTGACGCATATTTGGCTTGCCAAAGACATGCCCAAGGAATTTGCGGTTTGGAAATCCAATTCCACCATATTCGAGCTCCCATAGTATTATTGCTGTGAAGGGGATCCCTCAAACCTAGCCCACAAGCTGATTTCGGTAGACAATCCTCAGTCCATTTGACAAGTGCCCATTTCAACTTTCTTCGAGGAGCATCATCAATAGAAGATTTAGGAGGGTCCTATTTTAGGGCATCAGCTTTAGACTTACCTTTGCCTTTCTTTTTACCTTTGGAGGATTTATCTGAGGTTTTACCAGGACTGGATGAATTCTTAGAGGGATTATTAAAACTAGTGTTCGAGACCATTTTCTGCTTCGAAGAAGCTTTCGCAAGAGTCTGAGACATGGAACCAATCACACTGTCAACAAGTGGTGTATCCAGAGACTTCGATGCTGTCAGATCCGATGATGGTCTCATAGCATCAGGTAACATCTCATATAATCTGCCAAATTGTGAATAGACCAGGTCTAAATACTAAGCACGGGCGATAGCTCTCTCTTCAGTAACACATCCACCCATGGCTATGTCCTTAGAAATTTTGTTGACGAATGACTTTTTGAACCATTCTGCCAACAACTCGTCAACAATCTCAAACTTGATGAGACGACATCGATGTCTCCATTCATGGATATGATCAGAGATGTGAGTCGCGAAACCTTCTTTTTGTGACATAAGCAGATGGGTGCTAGTTTCATAGCGAACCGATAGCTGGAAATGAGTAATAAAAGCCATAGCAAGAGAGTTGAAGTCATCGTAGGTACCTCGAGGCAATTTGATGTACCACTTGGCGGCAGCACCTATGAGATTTCTTTGGAAAAGTCAAATATGGATAGAATCATCAACTTATGAATTGGAGGAACACCAGAGGTGATATGTCATCACATGGGCTTGTGGATCCTCCTTCGCTTTCCCCTCAAATTTGGGATAATCGCTCGGAATCTTTGATGGAACTGGAGAACAGTATGGCGAATGAAGAATGGGATCATTCGTGAGCCTGGAAACATCAGGGAGTTCCAACATAGCCAAGAAAGAAAATTGCGTGTTAAATGGCATATAGGGCCTTTGAGGAGACCCAAACTGCGAAGTCCATCCTTGATGGAAAGGGTTTTTGCCCCATAGTGGTAGATTTTGTCCATATGGAATCTCATAATGTCCCCACTAAGGGTTACCTTGCCCATAAGGAGGATTATGTCTTGGGTAAGTTCGAAACTGCCCGGCCATAGGCCGCTAGTGAGCATTGTACGTGACATATGGGTTATAAGGCTACTAAACCTGCTGACCCTAGATGTAAGTATTTTGAACCTTTTGATGCAGGAGCTAACCCTGACTTTACAAAGGTTGACCTTGTTGATACACATATAAGGCTTGTTGCTTCCAAGGCTGACCTTGTTGCTGCAAAGGTTGGCTTTGCTGTTGTAAAGGTTGGCCCTGCGGCTACAAAGGTTGGCCTTGTGACGATAAAGGTTGGGAGGACTGCTGAACAAAATTTTTTTGCGTCTACGGCTGCAAAGGTTGTTGCGACTGTTGCAAAGGTTTCCCTTGTGGTTCTAGTAGTTTCCCTTTCTACTGCAATCTTTTCCCTTGCTGATGCAAAAATTGCCCTTGCTGCTGCAAAGGTTTCCCTTGCTACTGCAAAGGCTATTCTTGTTGTTGAAAGGGTATCTCGACAGTTCCTGGGGTGATACCCTGAGGGTATTGATAGTTACTGAATTGGATCTGGCCATATCCACCAGGTACAATGGATTGGCCAGACTGAATATAAGGCCCAGCTTGAGGAATGTAAGGCAGATTTACCATAGCTTGTGAACCATTTGGGACATAACCCGATTGGAATGGGACCTTAGCCATATATGGCTGTTGATATTAGACATTACCTAACCTGGATGGACCAACAAGGTTAGGAATAGTGCCATAAAAATGTTGATTCATTCCAACCATGTGAGTTTGTAATCCACTCACATTGGTTTCGCTAGAGATCATGGGGATATTCGGATCTTGCCCCCCCGGTCAGTGGCTAACCTGTCCACTCACTGGAGGGGTAGAAGAACTTACCGAGACTTGACCTGAGACTGTCAATTGAACTGGAAGAGTCAGCCGAAATGATGAGACAGGTTGAGATAGAATGCTTTGTTGAACCGGAACTGAAGTGACTGTTTTTTGCACAATCGATCGAGAGGTCATGTTCTGAATGAATGGACTTGATGTAGGCATAGTGCCAAAATACTAAATGGGGTTCTGATATAATGACAAGGCACTAGGAGTTCCCAAAACCAACTGAGCTAGAGAGGTATAACCATACGGCAATATGGGCTCACTAAAATCAGAATAAGAGAGAGACGGGACTCTTCCCGTAAAAGGGAAACCTTCTCGAGGGAACTCATATCCCTTCTCATCATCTACGTGAGGAGTGTGTGTAGCAGAAACTTCTGAATGACCCAGAGAGGAGGCTGGGATCTCACTTTTTGACTCCACAGATGGAAACAACTGGTGACGAGGAACCAGATATGTCCGAGGAGATAGCTCCAAAGGAATACCAGGTCGATTTAACAGACTGTACGAACACTATGGAGATATCACAACAAGATCAAACAATGGGTTCGGTGGATAAACAACCAGTCTTGGCGGACTTTTTGGAGCCTGTGGACTCTTAGGTGTCCGGATGGGATTATCAGAGGAATCTGGATCAGATTCTTGTGGTGACCAGGAATCTGATGGAGGTGGGCGAGAAGACAAAGGTTGGATGCTTAGAAAAATTCCAAGTTCAACACTTTTATCCTCAAGTGACTAAGGAAGTTCCGGATGAACTCCTTTGGAGGACACTTCAGTATTAGAGAATGAAGGGGAACTATGAGATGGACTAAATCGTTTAGCCATGATGGATTCCCCTCAACAACAAAAAGGAAAGGAAACAAATTAGTTAAGGCTTTAACAATCTTTAATTTAACAGGGAATTACTCAAATTGGTCTAAGAAGCAACTGCTTGGATGTCATGTTTACTATGGGAAGTTATATTTTAGAAACAAAAAAATGCTTTTTCATCTTTTAAGAGCTAAGAAAAGGGCGAAAAGGTGACTCTAGTCGCTTTCAATAGTTTTGCAAGTGTGAAAGGACAAGTTTCTCGATGATCTCTTCAAATTTAAAGAGTCAGAAAAGATCAAATGACTGCTCTTGTGAATCTAGGTAAAAGGAGTACCAAGTAACCGTGAATTGCAATATACACCTCAGCCAATGAATTGACCAAGGAATTGATGTATGTGCAGGCAATCTCCCCGAATGATGTGTTCGGTGTATCATGTTTACAGGGTGGTAGACTCGCTTCCTATGGTAAAAGGATTGCAATGTAGAGGGATCTCCCTTTATATACGCGACGGTACGGGGAGCGCAAGTCCCTGCTAGCGTTGTCTAATGTCGAAGCTAACAACATCTGCTAAGTTTTAAAGACATCAGAACACATCTCTAACCTTGACCACTAGATATGATCGTTAATGTTTCAAAAGCTCCTTAGGTTAATTGATATATTTTAAAGTTGATCTTGTAATTATGTCTCAATTTCAAGTCCTTAATGATGTTTTTCTTCCTAAAATTCAAACTAGATGATGAAATGAAATCTTTCAATTCAATGAAGGCTATCTATGCAAGGAAGAAAATAACTCAAATCATGCATCAAACCAAATGCAATATGAATCCATGACCATCTCCAAATTCAAAATGCAAAATATGAAATCTAATCCTTCATATGATAAGAAAATGCAATGCCAAATCTTAAAGCAAAATCTCTAAGATATAATGATGATTTTTCTTTTCTCTTTTCAAGATGCAACAAACATAATCTAGTGCAAAGGGAAAGAGAATGCAGGCAAACCAAGAAGTATGAAAATGACTTTCACATCAATGATTTGAATGCAACGTAAAATGTTCCAAAAACTAAGAGAAGAATTGCACTTTCACTTTTAGTTTGGAACATAAACAACTTCAAAGCAAACACTTCCTTTTAATTCCAAAGAGACGATTTGTAATCTATCGCATGTCGAATGAAGCCTAAGAAACTTTCACTATATCCACTAATGAAAACAACTTAAGGCACAAGAACCAAAATTAATCTGCAAGCATGTCTGAACAAACAAAGACTTTTGAACTCAGGCAAAGAAACTGTGATTGGAAGACTGACGAGTGTACTAAAGTTGGCCTAGAAGACCTAGAATCCTAAAAGGCTAATAAAACTTCAAAACACTTAAACTAAGTCAAAAGGAAGTTGCAAGCAAGCAGTGAGAGAGCCAATGAATAAACACACTGGTAAATCACAAGGAGAAGACACCTGAAACTGAAAATCACAGAGAAAACCCTAAATTTCTAAGTTTTTTTCAATCATCGCACCGGTTAGCAATAAAGTAGCGATCATCACTACTATAACTAAAAAACCCGTGATATCATTGTGACTGCTAGGCTCATATCCGCGATGGTCGAGGAAAAGGGCAAAGAAATCTAAAATTTTCAAAAAATAGCTCAAGTTAACAATCTTCAGACATCTACCAGATAATGACACTAACTGCAAGCAAGCAATGAAGTCTAAAAATCAATGGTTGACCAAACTCGTCAAAATACAAGGTGAAGGATATGAAGGAAAAAGTCATAGGCTCCCCAGTGGAGTCGCCATTTTTTTGTCAAGGTTAATCCTCTCTGCAGATAGAGATGACCCCTTTAGCCCAATGAGTAGGTCTAGCAACTTGAGAGGACAATCAACTAGACATCTTCCTAGATTATGATTGAAACATAGAACAAGAGAGCAGGCCTACCTTGCTCTAATGTTAATCTGATTCCCTTTGTTGCAAACCTCTAACTGCTTGTGTCAACGTCTTGTTCCTGCTTCTTTTAGCGCTTATGTAGCTGCACAAATAACCAAGAGACAACAAAGCATACCAAAGCCAATAGTGAATCCAATAATCATCTATTTAGATGATCAAGGAATGCCAAACAAATACATACATGAACATATATATTGGGAAGATGAACCAACAGTTGTATTATTATTTAAAGAATAAAGGGGAAGCTTACAACCATATCCTTGATGTTGAAAGGCTCTCCTTGAGTGGTAATCCAAGTCCAAGCCAAGAAACTCTCCAACACTCCTCTAAGTCTAATGAATGGTTGCTAGCACAAGCTCAGCATAAGGGTGCAAATGGACATTGATCAACCATTTGGGAAAGGTAGAGGGGAAATTTATAGGAAGGGAGAGGGATTTGGACCCCCTCCAAAGATAGGATTATCCCACATCTTAAGGAGGTAGCTCATAGGGATGAGACCAAGAGGTCAAATTAGGAGGATTCGACCTCATCTATGTGAAACCACCTCGAGCTCATCGCTCTGGAAGCCTCTAGATCATAAAGCTTCTCATCCTCCCTGGGAAAACTTCATTTTTCATACCATCGCGAGTATGAGAGAGAATAGAGTGATGCCATCGCTAGCTTAACAAGGTGCAACAAGCGATCATCGTGGTTTTGAGCTTCATAAGGGCGATGATTCTTATTTTAGGGTTTCATGAGCTATTTCTTCAGGGAAAGCCCTAGATATTTTCCAGGCAAAGTTAAAGGAGGGATCTGATTTGTATACATTGATGAATATAATGTATAATGATCATGTTTTAGGAACTTCAGGGTATGTCACAGGGAAGTGCAGGAGGCGTGACAAAATATTGTGTAACAAGAAGTCACACACAGTGATATTCAGCTGAACTCAACAAGTCAACCATACATATTAAGTGACCATGCATTTAGGAGTTTATCAATAGTAAAAAGGAACTACAACCCCTCCTAAACCATGAGATAAATCACACATGAATATCTTCACAAGAAACCAGGAATAATACAATCCCTCCATAAGCAATACTAATGCATCCATTATTATAAGCCATAATAATAATAACATACAATCATTCATAATATAACAAAATACAAGTAAATAAACTTATTTGTATAACATAATGATTAGTAATTGAGGAAGGGACTTCAACTCTCCTCCCCACCTTAATCCAAATACATTATAGTCTTTCTTACAACTGACCACCCCTAAGCTAGATTCAAAGTTTGAGATGGTAATTTCTTAGGAGTTCTCAACCAATCAAAAAATGGTAGGAGGCAGAGTACCTTTCGTAGGTGATTTATCAATAGCCCCTAGTTGTAACACCACAGTGACTCTCAACCCAGGAAACAACGACCACACGGGTCCAACCAAAGCACAGAGAGTGTCAAATCAGTGTTAAGTGAAATATTTCATAATGGGATGTTTATCATTTGGATTAGCTACTATAGGGAAAATGAGTCCACTTATCCTGAAGTGGTTTATTAGTGGGTGCTAACACTAATGTTATCAACCCCAAGTCTACACTTAATGGTTTATCAGTCCCAAATAGCTCCTAGGTGGCTCATCCTAATCAATATTTTTTTCATCCCCAAGGCTAGCCACTACTCAAATGTTTATCAGCGAGCAAGCTTTATAGGCCTCTCAACCCAAAAATCACCCGAGTCTCATTAACCCACTGAACTCTTTATGCCAAGCAACACACAGACACAAGCATGAGCCTTATCAAAACAACACATAGGCACAAGCACAAGCCTCAGAAAAAAGCACACACAAGAGAAAATAGAGGCCTCAACAAAACATAGGGAATCCATCCCACAAGCACAAACCATGGACTTTAAGAGAAGTTAAATATTCTAGGTAGATCCACAACACTATCATATTCAACTCTGCGTTCTCTTTTTCTCAATGCACTCCCTCATCCAGGTGGATATTGGCGGCCACCTGCCTATTCCATGTGGACCCCCACCATTGTTTCTTTCAGTTTTTCAGTTTCCTTAATTGTAGCACAGTTTACTATTTTTGGCATTTTTTCGGGTCCTGAACTTTCAGAGCCATTGTGAGGCCCTAAACAACTTTTATTGGCAATATTCCTCCAAGTGATTTCATTGAAATTGCATTTTCATTTGTATTCCTCGGAGAGATGTTTCCAATGAGGTATCATGTATCATGCAAGTCAAACGGAGATAACATGAGCAAGTTATGACCCCGGAAAGTTGGTTGCCCAGCTAACCCCAATGGGGGCCATAAACTCTTGGTGTTACATCTCCTCGGATTAGGGTTTTGGTTGTTTATGGTTTTCTCTTATTGTTAAATAATAAAAAGGCCCTTGAGCCTCATTATAATGGAGTTCAGAGGCACATAGCCGCCACATCTCTTCTCATAGATAAGCTAACATCGCCCGATCTAGTCTCATTTCCATTCTATTTGTAAGCATATTTCATTATTTGATATTAATGAAAGATAATGTTATTTCTGTTGCATCTTTGTATTTAATGTTATATCTGTAATTTGTTACATTCCCATTTAAATTTGAATCAGCAGTATCAGAGGGGTCTGCTCTTTCTTTGTTTTTCTTTGCATGTCCCCAATGAGGTCGAGATATAAGGAGTTAGGGCTCGAACTAGTCGAACCTTTGCAAGACCAGCCTTGGAAATCCCGGCGGCCTCCCATGGGGGAAGAAAAGATAGATGAGGGAGTAGGAGATCCTATCAAAATAATGCTTGAGGAGGCCCTCGAGAAACAAAGTAACATGATGATGGATAAATTTTCCCAGATCCTTCAACGGTTGCCGACCGACAGGGCATCCACATCCAACAACCACTCTGGAAGCTCCACACCTTTTAAGGTACAAGTAAACTTTGGCATTCTCATATTTGAGGGCCAAATAGATGCAGACGTAGTAGGTAAATGGTTGAATCTACTAGAAGGATATTTCTCTGTTCATGATTTCTCCAGCCGAGAAAATATTACTTTTGCTCTTCTCAAAGCCACCCCCCCACATCAAGGATTAGTGAGAAACCTATTGTGAGTAGAAGGATGAAAGTATGACCTCACTGTTTGTAGCTTCTCCCACTTGGAATTCATTCCAGGATGCCATCAAGGAGCAGTACTACCCTGTCGAGAGCTACGAGGACAAATACATAAAGTGGACCATGCTGTGACAGGGAAGGGACCAAGATGTGTCAGAGTTTACCAATGTTTTTCATACCCTTCGCACAAAGTTGGGTATCAAGGATTCTAAGAAACATTTGGTACTAAAGTACCGTGACTGCCTATATAGATACATCCAGGATGAGATGGAGTTCCTGGACATCTCCTCGCTCGGCACAATGTATCGATACGCTATCAAGATCGAACAAAAGTTTAAACAGAAGAAGCGAGACTTTGGATCTGCGAATCCGAAGCAAGGGAAAGTTGCCCCCAAACTGTAGAACAAAGGACAAAGCCAAGGTGGGATGGCCCAAGACAACCCACCAAGGCCAAAAGTAAAGGAAAACATTGTGAAGCTAAAGAAGGACACGAGAAAGTGGTGTGAGTTCCATAAGAGCTCCACCCACAACACAAGTGAGTGTCGGGCCTAACAGTCACTGGTAGCTGAACTGAAGGCTTCAGAATCAGATGCATGTTCCAACTCTAAGTCAAAACCCGACAAGGGGAATGACAAAGGGAAGCAGATTATTGATGTGGAGCCCAACGCCATCGTCACCACCATAAAGCTCCATAAGGAGGAACTTGAAGATCTAGAGGAGGAGGAGCGTCCCTTCCACTCCCAGAAGTGGGTAAAGGGTTCCTCACTATAGTTCATTATCGACAACAGGAGCCAAAAGAACCTCATTGCACCAAAGGTTATGAATCAGTTGGGATTACTGACCACAACACACCCATAACTGTATACCATCGGGTGGCTTCACAAAGGACAGGATCCGTGCGTGAGCCAACAATGTCGCCTTCCGTACAGCATCAAGCCCTTCACGAATGAGGTATTATGTTACATTGATCCCCTTGATGTTTGTGATGTATTATTAGGCCAACCATACTTATGGAAGCAACATTGTGTGTATGAGTCAAGGCTTCGTGCTGTTATTGTTACATTAGGAAATAAGTTGTACAGGATACCGGAGGTAGCACTACCTACCGCCATCTCTCTGGTTACTGCAAAAAAATGTAGTAAGCTCATTTCAAAAAGTGGGAAATTTGTTTTCCTGATGATACGCCCTCAAAGAAAGAAGAATACGGTGTCCATGACCTCCAGACAGGGCCCCTCCACACGACAACAACAGATGGACAAGGTCATGGAGGAGTACGAGAACATCTTCACCTCCCCCGCAGGGGTGCCTCTGCACTGTCAATCAAGCACTCCATCGATCTGACTCCAGGTGCATCATTACCAAATTGAACAATCTATCGGTGCTACGTTCTAGAGAACAATGAAATCAAGAGGAAAATTCAGGAGCTACTTTGTGGGTACAGAAGAAGGATGGGACTTGGAGACTCTGTATTGACTATCGGGTGCTGAACAAGATCACTGTTTGGAATAGGTACCTGATCCTATGGATTGATGACCTTCTAGACAAACTCAAGGGGGAAAAATATTTCAACAAGATTGACTTGGAGTCAAAATATCACGAGGTACCAATCGAACCCTCCGATGTGTGAAAGACTTCCTTCAAAGCCAAAGAGGGCCTTTTTGAATGGTTGGTTATGCCTTTCGGGTTGACGAATGCTCCTGAAACTTTCATGAGGCTTATGGATGACATCTTTCGGCCATTCACAAACTCATTTGTAGTGGTATAATTGGATGACATCCTGATCTTTAGCCAGAGTTTGGAAGAGCACCTCCACCACATCCGACAAGTTCTCCAAACACTATGGCAACACAAGCTATGTGCCAATTTGGAGAAATGCACTTTTGGCATGACCCAGTTTTAGTATCTAGGATACATTATTGATGAACGAGGGGTGCATGTGGATCAAGCAAAGATCCAAGTCATTCGAGATTGGCTAGCCCCAACCACTCTGATGGAGCTCCGCAACTTTCTGGGTCTTGCCAATTTCTTCCACAGGTTCATGTTGGGGTTCTTTCATATCACTTGGCCCTTGAGTCAAGTCACCAAAGGAGGAGTGAAAGCAAAATTATTTTGGTCTAAATCTCAATAGAAGGTATTTACAGAGTTGAAATATTACCTCTTCGTTGCACCAATTCTCACATTACCAAGCTTGCAAAAGCCATTTGAGATCGAGGCAAATGCCTCTGAATATGCTATTGGGGCATTCCTTACTCAACAGGGGCATCCAGTGGCATATCATAGTGAGACACTTTCATACATAGTCCGAAAGTATCCCACTTATGAAAAAGAGATGTATTCCATTGTGCAAGCGTGTTGACAATGGAAACATTACATTTTGGGGAAGGAAACGGTCATCCACACAGAAAATCACCCCTTGCAGTTCATACAAATGCAAGGGAAGTTGCAGAATAATCGTGCATTGAAAGTGGTCCAAATACCTGCAACAGTTCCATTTGAATATCAAGTACAAGAAGGGCAACATGAATAATGTTGTAGACTACTTCAGCCGACCACCGATCATGGTGTTGGCCACCGTTCTCAACTCTTGTGGGAACGAGACTTATGAATGGCCACTTCTCTACAAAAGTGACCTAGAATTCAGCCACGCATACCATACGCTCTTGGAGGGTCAGCAAGTTCTAGATTTTCACCTCCAGGATGCTCTGTTATGCCACCTGGGACACCTTTGTGTTCCTTGAAGCGAGCGTGTGGAGATGATTTGGGAAGCGCACTACAGTCGAACCACTGGGCATTTCAGGGTTGAGAAAACAGTGGTAGTACTGTAGAAGTATTTCTATTGGCTGAATCTTAGACAGGATGTTGGGAAGTACATCAAATCCTACACTGCCTACGCCATTACCAAACTGACCATCAAGAAGCAAGGTCTCTATACTATGTTTCCTACCCCTGGTCGACCTTTGGAATCCATCTCCATGGATTACATGTCAAGCCTTCCTTCTACTAAGCATGGCAATGACTATGTTTTTGTGGTCGTCGACAGATTCTCAAAGATGGCTATTATGGCAACCTGCAAGAAGAGTATCACAGCAGAAGCCGCTACTAAACTCTTCTTTGAAAGAGTGTGGGTAAACTTTGGGATGCAACAGTCTATCATCTCAAATCGGGATAGTAGGTTCCCCAATACATTTTTGTCCAGTCTCTGGTCGATGCTGGACACCAAGCTCACTAAGTTCATAGCTTTCCATCCCCAAACTGATGGCCAGACAAAGGTCATCAACAGGATGATCGTACACATTATGCGCATGTACAACTCAAAGAATCCACGTACATGGGATGAGAGCCTCCCCTATGTCTAGAAAATCTACAATCGATCTCTCCACAGCTCAACTAGCCACAACCCTTTTCAGGTGGGCTTGAGATTCCAGCCACTATGTCCCATTGATGTGGTCATACCATTTGCAGCAACTTAGGAAGATTCGACTCATGTCCAATATGAATCCGACAAGGCAAATAGCTTCATTGAGCACATTCAACACATCCACCAATAGGTCCATGACATATTGGAAAAAGCCAACACTAAGTACAAGCAGTGGCATGATTAGCATCAGGTGTGTTACACAGTAAAATTTCACTGCCATCATGTCAGTCTCCCTACCGTGTTGTGAAACCACATTCACCTATGCTCATGCTCCTCAAAATGGCTAAAAACCCTCTTTGCCTAAGTTAAATGAATCATCACGTCTGTTTATTTAATAACCGTGCTGACAGGCGGAGGTCAGTGTTACTATTGCGCTGCCAGCGCGGAAGCACACGCCTTTTCCACGCTGGTCCCATTTTACGGACAGCGCACCCTCCGTTTGTCCTGTCGAGCGCTGACCAGACCTCCTCTATAGTTGATCTGCGATGTCAGCACGCCAGCTCAGTGTCTCACCCGCGCTGATCCTGTTTGGGCGAATTTGTTCTAACAACCAACCTTCCAGATCCCTCCAGACTTGGTTGTTAGCATTTTTGAGGTCGCCATCCTTTCTCTGGCATGTCTGTTCGACTGACCATCCACTTATCTTGGGGGAAAGCTCATCCTTTACCTATTCATGGAGACTCCTTCTCCTTTATAAGCCTCCTCCATTGCCCATGAGCAGCTAGTTTTGGAACAATTAGACTTTGATTGAGGAATTCTTAGTGCATTAATGCTGCTCTTGTAGGCATTTGGTGTGTTGTGTGAGGATTGCTTTGAGCTTGAGGAAGGTCATGAGCTTGTTGCCTTGTATGTGAGAGAGAGACCTCTTTGACTTGGGAGATTTGCTTCAAAGGTGAATGCTTGGAAGACATGCTGGCTGGACCCTCTAGAGAAGGACTCAGCGTCAGGACTTCGATTGTACCTTACTCTATTTTCTGATTAATAAAGATAGATGACTACTCTTATGGTTCCATTTCCATTTGTCCTATGAATGATTAATGTAAATTGTATCCTTCCTGACTGATACATAGTTGTTTTTAGTAGATTTTACGCTTGTGTTTGCTCTCTCTTTGCTTGTGCAGGTGTCCATCTGCGAGGATAGTGGAGGACTGTGATCGGCTGGAGCGAAGGAGCGAGAGGATCATCTCTTCGACAAACATAGCGTTGGAATCCAAGTAGGTTTCTTTTACCCACTTGTTAATTACAACTAGGAACCTGCAATGTAACATTGTTTGATTGTTGCTAGACCCCCTTTGGGCTAGTAGGGATCGCCTCTATCCGTAGAGGGGATTTACCTCTCCAACAACAAGTAAGAAATATCATATTAAAATAGGTGAAAAACATAATCACAAACTAAATAAAAACTAATGCCGCATAATAGGGTGACAAGTGGCAACAACAGAGGGTATCAGAGGAATGGATATCATAACCTTTTATAATGCGCACAAACCAAAAAGCCGATATTGGGAGGCTCTAATATGGAATGGACATGGTTTCACATTTAATTATTTTTAAAAACTATATTGGGTCCAAAAATCGGAGGTGAATGGATTAGCAGAATTCAGAAGTTGGGAAGATGGGTTATATCGGTGATGTTAGAGGTTTGGAAATTTTTTACCATTTAAATGTTTTGATATACATGCGGATGTGATTTTCTTATTAGACCATCATTAATATGCATATCAGATCTCAAATATTGGAACCTGGTAGATATCAGAGGTCTTGTATCGGAGATTTCATATCAGGGGTTGGAAAGAGTGAAAATTGATAGGAAGTTCTGATATGGAATATGATTATTAGAGATCATTGATCAGAGTGATTGGCATATCAGAGATCAGAGGAATTGGCATATGGGAGATTAGAGATCGGAGGAATTGGCATATCAGAGATCAGATATACGAGGAATATGATTATCAAAGTTTTAAAAAGCTTTCTCAGTTGAAAATATTTGATAAGCGTTGACCCTGATGGGAGTGGTAGTAATGATGTGGCAGGTGGGTCTTCCCATCAGCTATATTATAATATGGTCAGGCTTTAGGTTATACAAAGTTCAAGCCACTTAATAATTTCAATTTTGATATAGTTCGAATGTTGGTCATTTGTTTTATTAAACTCCTCTATAAAATGACTTGGACTTTGATATCGATGATTCTCAAAGGGATTATTCCAATATCGAAATTGTGGTCTCCCATAGCTCTGATATATTGTATTAATATATATGCCAATTGTTTTATGATTTAGGCTTAAAGCCTAGGTATGATTCTTGGTCTTGGGGCTATGTAAGGGATAAAAAATAAAAATACTACTTACAAATATAAACAAATAAGAGTAAAAATAAATAAATAAAACCTATAAAATAAAAACGTAAAATAAAATAAATTATATACATATCATTAGGCCAAGGCTGTGGAAAATATGCAATCGACAATTAGACAAAATTTACAAACCAAATGTCCAAATGAGATCAAACGACTTATAATAGGAAGATAAGAACAAATCAAAATCATTGAAGCAATGTTTAGTCTCAAAATAAAAGAGTAATATGTCCAAGAGTCAATCAAATGGTCCCTATAATGAGAATTAAGGGAATTCTGGGAGTTTGTATTTTGACCACAACAAGTCGAAAAGTAAAAAAACCCAAAACACTTTCGGCGTGTCTTTGCACCTCTTCATGCAAGTGGTAGTTTAATAAATTTATTTATGATTTTTCAAAAGAGAGACTAAGCCTAAAGAATATCGTATGTATTTCCTAGCTTTGTAATGTTCCTTTACTTTAGTTCTTATTTCATGTGTAGACTAGATAAGTGAGACTACTCGCGCAACATTTGAACTGATACTTATCGCAAGAATTTGCTTGACAATGCACTCATTCGCCATCAATCCAAAGTTCCATGGGAATTGTATTATTCCTTTAATATAATCATCAAAATTACATAAAGTAATTTTTGTTCTTTACAATAAAAAGATCAGAACTAGTTCTAAATTATCATATTCCATACTTACAGTGAGTCTATCAGATACATATTGTATTAGTTCCGAAGGTGTTTTCATTAAGAGAGAATCATTTCAAAATTATTGCAACAACTAGAGTTTGGAATAGCATGTCGCAGTTTCTCATTATTTGACTAGTCAAAATCCATCCACGCTTATATCAATATGAGCCAAGTCAAAGGTGGGTTGAGGAGTGACTACCAAATCTCAAATAATTGAAATACAAAAAATTATGTGCTATGGGATCTATTAGCAACTGCGAAAGAAAGCATAAATGGATTTGAATTTATGTTTTATTGTAACACATTTGGTGTGGACCCATGAAAAGGGAGCGGCTATGATTTTTGTTATTCCATTTTAAGGTTCCAGCAACATCCGGATCAATATTTCATATGGTTAAATTATATCAAGCCTCATCAAAGTGTGGATCCCATCCTCAAAAGATACACACTCATGGAGTCAAAGTGGAGAAGTCTTTCATGTTGAGAATAATTGTAGTAGTGAAGTGCATATATAGTTTGGGTTCTGCATTCAATAAAATAAAATCAATTTTGGAAAAATAACAAGATTAGACATCGATAGTGACAAGTTCACTCATATTAAAAATAATAATAATAAATAAAGAGAAAATTTGGTAAAAGTGAGAGACTCACCATCATATTTCCTTTTTCAAAGATCTATGATAATTTCATAGGGTTCTCAATAAGATGATATATTTATTTATCTAGATAACATTTTTCGCTAAATTTGCATGTCCTAATATCAATTTAAACCCTTTCTTTTTCCATTTGCAATATAAGTTAGATTAGATTGATGCATGAATGCAAACTAGAACATAGTATTATATCGACACCTTTGTGAAGGGATTAAGAAAGAGGATTGAATATATGGTAAGGAAGGATGTTTTAATTATCTATGGGAAAAGATGGTGGGTTTGTGATTTTACATTTTAACATTGAAATTGGTAATTTTGTAGTGTATATTAGTATAAAAAATTTGTTTAAATGATTGTAAATATATAAAATGTTGAGGAAATGCAAGGAGACTCATTTTTATCATCACAATAACGGTATAGGGAGCTTGAGATTTGACATTACATTTTTTGGAGTGACTCATGTATCAAACATAATAATCATATGCAATATTAACAAAAATTACAGTGACTTAATTAGCTTTTTATTTCAGAAATTTGAATCATTTTATTATAAAATTTCAATCATTTTAATTTTTTTAAATCTTTATTTTGTTTATTTTTAAATATATTTATATCAACATATTTATTTTTCATAATGGAATGTGCCATATATGCTAAATCATTATGGCTAATTGCAATTATTAATAAATAACTAAATCTATTTAAAATTAATTATAGTCAATGAAATCTAAGTGTAGTCACCCATAATAATTAATTATAGTCAATCAAATCTAAGTTTAGTCACCCATAATAAATGAATATCAACAATACTCAATCAAAAGTAACCTTTATAAAAGTGAATATTAATAATATCTAATAATCTCTACTCAAATATAATAAACCATAATTAAAGTCACAATAAACAAAAAACAAATTATTTCTAACCATACTCAACTATAATTCATTATAAAAACAAAACAAAAAAAACTCAACCATAGTTAACTAATACTTACCATAATTAATCTTAAAAATTGAAATGCATTACTTACACCTATTTCAATCATATTAAAACATAATCAAGTTGTATAGTTAACCATAATCAAGTATAAAATAACCATAATAAAAAAATCAAATTAAATTAATTAAATAAAAAAAAAGTAAATCAAAATCAACCATGCTCAATATATATCACTATTTCAATCCTATTAAAACACAATCAACATAAAAAACCGTCATAAAAAAAAGCCAAATTTAATTAATTAAAAAACATAAAAACTAAAAAGCAACCATGCTCAACATAGATCACTATATAAAAAATCCATTAACTCACAATCAACCATGATTTATAACATAAATTATCAGTAGAAAAAATTACTGAAAAATCACGTAGACTCCATCATAGTTAATCACAAACAATATAAAATTATAATCAATTTTCAAATGAAATTTTATCTTTTTATAGGTTTATTCTACTGCACAATCTCATAATCTTTTTATATGTTTTATGTACTACACAACCTCATAATTCAACATGTTATTTGTGAATTGCCGGAATATTACGAACTCAATTTCACAATGTATATGTTTACACAATTAGAGAACATTTTACTTATATCAACCATTTTCACATAGTTACACTGGTACTACTCCCCGGCATTGGAGAGCACATATCCAAAGCTCTTCTGTTCCTAGGAGCTGGGGAGCTGATCAGAAATGCTCCAAAACTATTGGGAGCTTCAACGGGTACTTTGGAGCTTTTTCAGAGCTTCACAACAACCGATTTTTTATGTTTTGGGAGCTTCACTGCAATGAATAAGTGAAAACTTAGGTATATTTGATGTTGTGAGCTTGGGTGTTGCTTAAATTGATGGAACTGTGTGAAGAGAAGCGTATGCCGCTCGGTTTAGATCTGGATATGGGTCTGGAACTAAGAGAAACAACCTATTTATGCAAAGCCCTTCTATCCAAATGAAGATGAGGCGTCTAGCCAATCATAAGCTTTTTCATTGGAAAGGTATTTATGATCCTCATATACGCGGATGGATATAAAAGAATTTAGGAAGATTGTTGGCCACTCGCAAAACCATCATTATCGCCTGAGCTAAATGGATAAAATATGGAATAATAAAGAAAAAAAATAGTTGAAATTATGAAACATAAATATTATTAGAAAAACAATTTTTAATTTAATTTTCATATTCATTTAAGTATAAAATATATATTAACTTGGAAATTTATAATTTTATTATACAAACTCTTTTTAAAATAACATTGGATTTAAACTCTATTGTTTTAATTTTT
>APFE030186146.1:0-11450 GCA_000404065.3 Pinus taeda | reverse complement strand
AAGCAGTGAGGAAAAACCCCAAAATTTTCCAATATACTCAATCCATTCTGATATGGATTCGTTTATTTTATTTAATGATAACGCCAGCCCTCCAACTGATGATAAGTCGTTATCTTTGGAGCAAGGAATCTACGTCAATAAAAAAATGGTCGCCAATACCCAAGAAATTGTCTCAACAGCTAAGGCAACCAACAAACCGCAAGAAGAAAATCCCGAAACAGAAATTATGAGTCCGCCCGTTCCTCAAACAACTGAAACTCTCAATACAAACCTCAAACGAGAAGCCACATGGTATCTGGAGTTTGATGGTTCAGTTAACAAGTTAGGAGCAGGGGTTGGAGTGTGGATTTGCAATACTCATGATAATCACGCACAAGGCCATGCCTATAGACTCAATTTCAGATGTACAAACAATATGGCGGAGTATGAAGCTCTTCTCTTAGGCCTGAAGTTGCTCAAAACCCTGGGAGCTACTACCGTCTCCATCATAGGTGATTCGGACTTGATTATACAACAGATAAAGGGTAACTTTGTCGCTAATGATAGTAGAATGAGAGCTTACAGAGCTCCTGCCACCGAATTTCTCAACGCCTTCAGTGAATTTGAGCTGGCCAAAATTGCACGAGACCATAATATTCATGCCCATAGCCTAGCCACCTTCGCTAGCACATGCAAGCTTCCCTTTGAACCAAATCACTATTTCACCGCTGAAATAAAACACAGACCTTTGGTCCCTAACAATGTCAAGGATTGGCAGGTATTCCAAGATGATGCCCAGGTTAACAATTTCTTAACTCTGGAGGACGAATTCTCCAACACAAACATTGACATGGATGCGATGGCCGAATCACAACAGTTAGCAGAAGAAAACCACCTGACTCTAACAGCTGCAACATCTAAACAAATCCTAAGCCCAACTGTTTTCAACAGTACAAACATAGGACAGCTGAAACAAATTTGTTCAGAGAAAACAACCCAGATAAAGGATGAGTTTATTGATCTGAAAGGTAATGTTATGCCTGCCGGCCTTACTCCATTGGAAGACATGTTTGATGACAACGATGTGCCCAAAAAACCAAAGATGGAAGCTTTGAATGTTGCCATAGAAGAACACAACATAGGAACATCAGAACATCCCAGAACGATTAAATTATCCAAAAATCTGCCTCCTGACCAAAAACCGAAATATGTGGATTTGTTCAAAGAATTCCAAGATGTATTTTCCTGGAGTTACGAGGACTTGAAGTCCTATGACACTTCAGTAATCCAACATACCATTCCCTTAAAACCAAATAAAAAATCGTTCAAACAATAACTTCGAAGAATCAACCCCATGCTTCTTCCCTTGATTGAAAAAGAAATAAAGAGAATGTTTGAAGCAAGTATCATTGCACCCATCAGATTCTCTGAATGGGTGTCTAACTTAGTTCCCACTAGGAAAAAAACAGGAGAAATAAGACTGTGTGTAGACTTGAGAAATTTAAACCAGGTCTCTCTAAAAGACCACTACCCGTTGCCCAAAATGGATCATATCTTGCAAAGAGTAGTGGGTTCCTCTAGAATTTCTTTACTAGATGGATTTTCAGGATTTAACCAAATACTTGTTCACCCGGATGACCAGGACAAGACAACTTTTACCACACCCTGGGGAACATTCAAGTACGTTAAAATGCCTTTTGGGCTAAAAAACGTCAGTGCTACCTTTCAAAGGGCAATGGATATTGCGTTTTCTAAGGAGATACATGATTTCCTCGTAGTTTACCTTGATCACCTGACCCCATTCTCCAAATCCGACCAAGAGCACCTTAAGTGCTTAAGGCAAATTTTCATGACATGTAGGAAATACGGCATTTCCTTGAACCCTAAGAAGTCCCTATTTTCCCTGGAGGAAGGCAATCTTTTAGGGCATATAATATCAAAAAATGTGATTAGAATTGACCCGGAAAGAATTCAAGCTATCCTTCAAATGCCTTATCCAAGAAACATAAAAGAATTGCAAGAATTCCTTGGAAAGATCAACTTCCTGAGGAGATTTATCCCAAATCTAGCCGAACTAATAAGGCTATTGAGCAACATGCTGAAAAAGGATGCCAAGGTAAAATGGTCTCTTGAAGCCAAGCTGGCTTTTGAGAGTATAAAAACTGCCCTAACTCAAACACCTGTCCTCACTAGTCGTCAATTTGACAGAGATTTTATCATTTTTTCCTTCGCATCTGAACACACTATAGCTGCTGTCCTTCTGCAGAAAGATGATTAGGGCAGCGAGAAGCCAATTGCTTTCTTCAACCGAGCTTTGAGAGACGCACCCTTGAAATTTCAGATCATGGAAAAGCAAGCCTATGCCCTGGTCAAGTCCATCAAGGATTTTAGAATTTACATCCTATATTCCCATGTGATTTCCTATGTCCCTAATGCTGTTGTAAAGGATATACTAACTCAAGAGGGACTGGAAGGCAACAGAGGCAAATGGATTGCCAGCATCCTTGAATACGACATTGAAATGAAGCCCACTAAGCTCATAAAAGGACAAGGGTTAGCCAAACTAATGTCCGAAACAAACTTGCAAGCATTAGACATTAATCAACTGGACGATGAAACGGAGCTGGCGACTCCACAGATCAGTGAAACCTTCATGCAATCCCCTTGGTACGCTGATATTTGCTTTGTATTGTTAAACCTGTGTGCTCCCCCAGGATTGTCCAGAACCAAGAAAAGATATTTAAGGATGAAATCATCAAATTTTTGTGTCATAGACGGTGCTTTATTTTGGAAAAATCATGAAGGTATTTTGCTTAAATGTTTAACTATATATGAAACTAACAGCATCATGAAAGAATTCCATGTAGGGGACTGTAGAGGACACTTATATTGGAAATCCACGGCTGACAAGATCTTACGGGCTGGTTATTACTGGCCCTCTTTGTTTGCAGATGTAAAGAAGTTTGCTGTCTCATGCCACAAATGCCAAATCTTTGAAGGGAAAAGAAAACTACTGCCCTTGCCCCTTAAGCCCATTTCAACCGAGAAACCTTTCAACAATGGGGTCTTGAATTCATTGGAGAAATCCATCCCTCTTCCTCAGGCCAACACAAGTGGATTTTAACAGACACCGATTATTTCACTAAGTGGATTGAAGCCATCCCCTGTAGGCAAGCCAAGGACTCCACCATTATCCAATTCCTTGAGAGCAATATCCTTTCTAGATTCGGCTGCCCTGAGAAAATTATCACTGGCAACGCTATTGCTTTCAAATCCAAAAAAATCATCGACTTTTGCCATAAATACCACATTACCTTAGGCCACTCCACAACTTACTACCCTCAAGGTAATGGCTTGGCCGAGTCTTCCAACAAAAGCCTAATCAATATCATAAAGAAACTGCTGGAAGAAAACAAAAAGAACTGGCACAAGAAACTCACAAATGCTCTGTGGGCAGACAGACTTTCCACCAAAAAATCCATCGGGATGAGCCCTTATGAACTTGTATATGGCATGGAAGCCAAGTTCCCTTCATCTCTGGGCATACCCACTATCAAATTGTTGCAAGAAATTCAAGCTGAAATGAATGACATGCAGAGAAGAGTCAATCAAACCATTCACCTTTAGCAAACCAGAGAACAAGTCTTTAACAGAGCTCAAATACTGCAGGAAAAACTCAAGAAAATGTTTGATAAGAAGACCAAAGCAGAGGATTTCTGGGTAGGCAGAAAAGTTCTAAGATGGGATTCACGAAGAGAAGACAAGGGCAAACACACAAAATTCGATTTTCTGTGGAAAGGTCCGTACATTATCAGCGTTGTGCAAGGCAATAATACCTATTTTCTAAAATCTCCAGATGACAGCACAACTGAAGAAGGCCCGGTCAATGGTCGAATGCTAAAGCACTACAATGATCCTCTTGATTGAAAAGAGCAGGCGATGTTTTATCTTGTACATATTTGTATATACCAGTATCTTGATTTTTGTAAGAATCCATAATGCTGGAGCACGCAGAAGAAAGCAGGCAGTGCTTTACAGTTCAACAACAGCAAAAGCGAAAGAAAGAGCTGTTACCAAGTCTAAAGGTTCAAATCAATCCAACAGTCAGGAAGAAGACGTTCAAAACAGAGCAGTAACAACTAAAGACTAAGGCATTCTGACCTGCTGTTCTTGGCTTCTCACAAGGAGAGACCATCCCCAAGTGGAGCCACTGTTAGCCTCCTGCTGCAGCAAGTTACTCATATTTCATGATTGACATTTTTACAGGCTAAATATGTCATACTTTGCATGCTGCAATGCTCCATATTTTCTTAACAGTGTCCAAGTGAAGAAGGCTACTCAGAGTTCATTTAACTGCCTTCCAAATTTTGAGAAGTTATTCTGGTGTTGCCAATTTTCAGTTAAAGGGAGGTCCAAACAGCTTAATCTTGGTCTCCCTAGATTTAAATTTCCTGTTTTAGAATATAGAGAATGAAAATCTGTCCAAACAGCTTAATCTTGGCAGATTCTTAGAGAGGTAGAGAATCAAAGGAGCCCAACTGCTTAATCTGGGCCCTTCGAAGAAATAAGGGTAGTTTGTAGATAGGAAAGCATAAAAAGAAAAAATTGAAATGCTGGGTCTGCAAGTCTAAGTGCACCCAAACGAAAAGAAGAAAAAAAGTTAGGTAAGTAGGCTGGGTAAGTAGTTTTGAGGTTACGGAATCTTGATGTCTTTTCATTGCCATGTTTTAAAGTATCATCTCTACTCAGGTCACAATCATCAAGAATTTGTCATATGAAGGAGCTCAAACCAGGCATAACTAACTTCCCTTTCTCCATCTTCCCCAAATCATTAACTAATTTCCCCAAAAAGAGGTCAAGATCTGCTTGATATCTCTTAGTTTCCTCATTTTCCATGTCATTAGCCTGGGTGAAGATCTGATTCACTCAAACAGGATCCATACTTTCTCCATAAGGTTCTATCTCCCCTTTGAAGCCTAAGATCTCTGAAACTTAGTGCTTTCTTGTCATCTCCATGTCAACTACTGACACTATTATTTAACTCCCTATATTTTCCCCATCCCCATACTAAAACTATGTAAATAATCCCCTTATGTAAATATCCCCTCCCCCTGGTTGAAATATAACAATAAATACTTCTCTGGGAATTACTAAGTCACCTGGAATTTAGTGAGAACCCTCCCTCTGCATAAATTTCCATTCCTAGGTGTTTGGACCCCTTCCAAACACTAAGAAAACCCCTTCCAAACACTAAGAAAACCCTTTCCAAATGCTAAAAACCCCCCTGCGCATTCTTCTTTGGAAATTATTAATGTTTGTTTGATAAATTTCCACCGCGCAAAACGCAGTTAACCCATTCTCTAAAGTCCAAAACCCATAGCGCCGCGAAAAATTAAACCTTTAACACGTGCGCGCTTTTAATAAACCCCGCGCATCTCCCTTTTCCATCCACCGCCGGATCGCCTCCCCCAGATCCGATGGCCCTTGTTCACATTGGGCACCCCATTGTGGTGGTAGGTTACCACCCGACGTCCGACGGTTTTACCGTCGTACACCGGGATAGGTGGTGGCTTCCCATTGCATCGGGCCGCCCCTGACAGAAACCACCTCCGTACCAAAGGCGGTCCGATGCATAGGCAAAACCGCCCTCCCCTCACGTAACAGGAGCACCACCTCACCCTGCCACGTCGCCTCCACATCACCTCACACAGCCTGCGCCCGACCCATGTCACCATGCCACGTGTCCCTGCCACGTCACCCCGCCGTATTGCCACATCACCTTGATGATGTCAGTATGCTGACATCATATCCATACCAAAGGACCCCACTGTTGACATCAGCATGCTGACGTCATCCACCGTACTCCTGACGTTAGCAGCCAAAAAACCGAAAATTCATGCAAGTGCAAAAGTCGAGCTTCGGAGCTCCGGAATGAGAAACAGAGGCAGTTTTCGCTACGGGAAATAGGCCATATTGGGGAATCTTTAGGGAGTATTTTGATTCCTTGGTCCGTTTTGCACCGAAAAAGCCTAAAACTACCCGATTTTGCTAAATTAAACCAATTTGAAGACAGAAAGAGGCCATAAACAGAGATTAAAGAGTATAAGATCAAATTGCAGATAGAAAGCACGTCAAAGAGTATCAGGAAGCGGCGAAGACCATCAATGTAGCGGAAAAGTGTATCAGAGGAGATTTTCTCAGGGGTCGAGGCAAACCCAACATTAAAACGAAAGCTCTGAAAGTCAAGAAGCAATTGAAGACGCATTGAAGGCTCACCAGCACAAATGACTGCACATTAAACTCACGGAATATCAGTGGACCAGGACTCAATGCACAATTATGACAAGACCACTGCACCACGTCACACAGGACACCTCATCAACTCAACTTGATTCAGTTGCCTCTAGCGCAGCCCAAAGGACTTACTTGCATTTAATTCCAGTAACAATTAGGTTTTAGAAAAAGCTTTTTCTAGCACACCTATTTAGGTCAAATGTAATAAATGACTTCAGAATTTTTGCTTATATATACCACCCTGAAAAATGGAGTAGGGGTTGGTTGGTTGTTTGTTGAAAAATAGCTTGATCTTTGTTATCTCGATCTTTCTCTCAAGCAGAGACACGCACTGTAACTGTGATACTTTCTATAATCAAAGACTGCTGAAAGCATGGATTCTGAAACTGTCTGCTGTGTTTAATTGGCTGAGGAGTGATTGTGGAATTCCTGTGCTTCGACATGTTTCTATAAGTACTTCTTAACTCTGTTAGTTTTATTCATGTTTGTGTTATCAGAAATCTGCCCTCTAAATTGCAGAAAAAAAGAATAGCTTAGGATTTGCTTAATTGCACCTTAGGCTCAATTTCTGTGATTTTTCATGTTTTCATCAGGAATAGTTATGAACATGCATACTTAAATGATATTGTTTACGTTGTTTCTTTCACTTATGAATGATAATTTAGGAATTCTTAACTGCTCCTAAATAACCGTTCTTTCACTTCTACTCTCTGTCAGTTCTGATGAAAGATTCTTAATTGCCTTTCGTCTATGACCATCATTTCATCCTCCAGCAAATTGATCATTGTCTCATGTGTGGCTACCTCACTCCACAAGCCTCTTGTGACCAAGAAAATGCACCAGCAAGCCTTAATCGATGACTCCATGCCCAATGGTTTGATACGTATCACACCTTACTTTGCCTCTCAGCTTGGAATTTCTACCTGGCATACACCTTCCATCCAAACAAAACAAACAAAACCCCTGTACCCAACAACTAGCCTAAAATCACCATCAACATAGTTAAATCATAAAGAGAGAGCCCTCTTTGATTGCAGGTGGGCTAGAACTTGCAATCCAAAGATTGATTTGTGGTTACCTCGGCCATATCCCTACAGGAGCTTAGGGACAACCTGAGTGATAACATAATGGCGGCTCCACTGGGGACCTCCTCAGATAAACTCACTAAACCAGTCTGCAACTCCACAGAGGAAGAAAACGACCTTTGAAAGTCTCGGTCGACCTGTGTTTTTAGAAAAATTTCCCAAAAAATAGATTAGAAGCTGGCTCCTAAAAAGAAAATGCGTAATACACGATCAAATCCTGATCCCAATCGCCCAGCTGTTTTTGAAAATCCAAATTTAATCCCTAAGATCATTAGAAAACAAAAACAAAAAGAAGACCCAACTGCTGCGAGTCCTGAAACAGTTCAGCCAAGCAGTGTTCCAACCCCTATCAAAGTCTTATTCCGGTCAACCCCAAGTTCCCCTGGTTCATCACCGCCTTCTCCAAGCAGCTCTTCTACACCTCCATCCTATACTCCTACTACCATTACTACTCCTTCTACCCCGGTTGTTCCTGTTATCCTAGCTGCCCCAGTTTTTTTGCTTATCCCCATCATCATGGCTGATAGATATGCGCCCTTACAGTTTCCTGCTAATCCCGGGGCTATGCCTCAGGACTACTTGACAAAAATCACCTATTTTGATGGCACAAACTCCTGCACTGCCCTACAGCATACAAAGAAAATGCAGGATTACTTCGAGAGTTATGAAATTGATGATGACAATGTGAGAATGAAGATTTTTGTCCAAAGTTTGACCGGTGATGTCAGAACCTATTTTAGGGCACTTACACCCAATTCCATATTAAACCCTAAAGCCTTATACCAGACATTTATTAACAGATGGGAGAAAAAGAAAGACCCCCCACACATACTATCTGATTATGATACTATCAAAATAGGACCTCAGGAAACGATTTTGGATTACTGCACAAGTTTTAATAATGTTTACAATGCAATACCACAAAATTTAAGACCTCCACCTGATATCGCTTTGTACAAATTCCCTGATGGCTTTGATGCTGAGATGGCATATCAGTTAAGGGAAAGAGCCCCTCAAATCCTTGTAGAAATGCAAGATGTTGCTGTTAGTGTGGAGGCAAATCTAATTGCTAAAAGAAACAGAGCCAGAACTGAGAGAAGAACCACCTTCAAGGAAGAACCCTCAGCCTTCGATCAGAAGCTAGATGCTATTATTAGTGGCATCCACAGGCTGGGAAACAGAGTAGACAATGCTGAGAGGAAAACTTCATGGGAAGGACAACAACCCAATGCCATAAGGAACTCGAACTTCAGAAAAACTCAAAACACAAACACTAGAAGGGCCAGTCTCAACCATGATATTAGGCCTCCTTTCCAAGAAAACTATCCGGAGGCATCTACATCGATTGAGCCCAGATATGGGACTCATATGAACCTGATAGATTCAGAAAATGAACAGCAAATCTTTCTTACTGAAGAGGAGCGAGAATACCCTGATGCAAAACAATTTCACACCAAGTCGGGAGAGTCTTTCGATTTCAAGCAAGGCTATGATACTGCTGTGTACAAGGTACACAAGCAATACAAATTGAGAACAAGGACCATTGATGTCCCCGCATCTAGCAGAACAAAAGATAGCAAACAATCCAACAAAATTAAAGGAAATGACACCATAACTGAACCAGCTGATAGCTCTGTCCCAAACCCGTATCAGGTAACCATGGAGGATATAACAGACACACAGCCTCCTATTGATCGGTCTCTACCTCCTTCCTCCCCAAAAGAAGATCTGAACAGCACTCCAAAAAATCCTCCCAAAACAGAAATACCACAAACTGCCATACATCATAACATTGACATTCCAAAAGAAAACATAGAGAGTATACTTGAAAAGAGAAATCTGCCACTATCAACGCCAAGAACTCATTGGAAAAACCATTCAGTTTAGAAGCAGAGATTGGAAAACTCAAGATATCCATTCCCCTCTCAGAACTTGCCAAACATGATGTATATAGGCAACAAATTCAAAGGTCACTTCAACTACCAGAGGTAAGGGATGATGTAAACGTTTTAGATGATACCCCTGAGCTGCTCTTTGGTCCGGAAGTTAACGGAAAATCAACATATGGACCTGTTCCACCTTTTTATGTCAGTCTGCACATCCATGACAAAATATTTCATAATGCCATGTTTGACTCATGTGCCTCACATAACCTTATGCCCAAAGCTGTAATGGAAAGGTTGAACCTTGATGTCACAAGACCGTACAAAGATATGTATTCCTTTGACTCAAGTCAAGTCAAATGTTTAGGCTTGATTAAATACCTTTGTGTGTCTCTAGTCCAATTCCCCAACAAGACAATCTTAATGGACGTAGTAGTGGCTGACATTCCCACAAAGTATGGCATGCTCCTATCCAGATCGTGGGGAGCAAAATTGCAAGGGTCCCTCCAACTCGACCTCTCTTATGCCACTATATCTGTCTTTGGGCAACCAAAGAGACTGTATAGAGAAACATTAATGAAGTATGTGGTAAGCAGTGATGAAAAGCCCCAAAATTTTCCAATTTACTCAATCCATTCCGATATGGATTCTTTTATTTTATTCAATGATAACACCAACCCTCCAACTGATGATAAGCCGTTATCTTTGGAGCAAGAAATATACATCAATGAGGAATCGGTTGCCAATACCCATGAAATTGTCTCAACAGTCAAGACAACCAACAAACTGCAAGAAGAACATCCCAAAACAGAAAGCATAAGTGTGCCCTACCCTCGAAAAACTGAAACTCTCATTACAAACCCCAAACAACAAAACACATGGTATTTAGATTTTGATGGTTCTGTCAACAAGTTAGGAGTAGGGGCAGGAGTATGGATTTACAATACACACGATAATCACGCACAAGGCCATGCTTATAGACTCAATTTCAGATGTACAAACAACATGGCAGAGTATGAAGCTCTTCTCTTAGGCCTTAAGCTGCTCAAAGTCCTAGGAGCTACAAAAGTGTCTATCCTAGGTGACTCTAACTTAAGTATACAACAAATGAAAGGTAACTTTGTTACTAACGACAGTAGAATGAGAGCTTACAGGGCTGCTGCCACCGAAATACTCAATTATTTCAATGAATTCCAGCTAGCCAAAATTTCAAGAGATCATAATATTCACGCCCACAGTCTAGCAACCTTTGCTAGCACATGCAAGCTTTGCTTTGAACCAAATCACCATTTCACCACTGAAATAAAACACAGACCTTCGGTCCCTAACAATGTCATGGATTGGCAGGTATTTCAAGATGACGCCCAGATTAACAATTTCCTAACTCTTGAAGGCGAATTTTCCAACACAAACATTGACATGGATGCCATGACCGACTCACAACAGCTAGTAGAAGAAAATCACCCGACTATAATAGCTGCAACAGCTAAACAAATCCGTAACCCAACTGTTTTTGAAAATACAAACATAGAACAGCTGAAACAAATCTGTTTAGAGGAAACAGCCAAAGCAGAGGATGAGTTTATTGATCTAAAGATTAATTTTCTACCTGCCGGCCTTACTCCATTAGAAGACATGTTTGATGACAATGATGTGCCCAAAAAGCCAAAAATAGAGCCTCTGAATGCTGCTATAGAAGAGCACAACATAGGAACAGTAGAGCATCCCAGAATGATTAAGTTGTCCAAAAATATGGCCCCTGATCAAAAACCGAAATACGTGGATTTGTTCAAAGAGTTCCAAGATGTATTTGCTTGGAGTTATGAGGACTTGAAGTCCTATGACACCTCAGTGATTCAAGATACCATTCCCTTAAAACCAAATCAAAAACCGTTCAAACAGAAACTTAGAAGAATCAACCCCATGCTTCTTCCCCTTGTCGAAAAAGAAATAAAGAGAATGTTTGAAGCAGGTATCATTGCACCCATCAGATTCTCTGAATGGGTATCTAATTTAGTTCCCACTAGGAAAAAAACAGGAGAGATAAGACTGTGTGTATACTTGAGAAATTTAAACTAGGTCTCTCTAAAAGACCACTACCCTTTGCCAAAAATGGACCATATCTTACAAAGAGTAGTGGGTTCCTCTAGAATTTCTTTACTAGATGGATTTTCAGGATTTAATTAGATACTTTTTCACCCGGATGACC